>JAODVM010013010.1:0-20273 GCA_025400095.1 Phenganax marumi
TACAAGATCTTTCAGCCTAGTTAACATTTGTTGGTGATTATTGCTCCTTAACAGCAAACGAAGATGTCGTGACGAGTAAATCTGATGTAGTGCAAACGGGGCTTAAGATAATATACTTATGATAGGTAAAACGTATACCAAAACGTCAATTTGCACTTACATTCTACTATCTTGACTTTCACGATCAAATTTTTGTTCAGGAGGAATGTCACTGTTTCTTTTCGCTCTGTAACACATGGAAGAAAAGCTGTTTTAAAATTTTAATAAAACGAACATTTTGGAGAATTTGGCGGAAACATGTGAGTTAACACGTAGTAACTAGTACAATAAAACGTCAACCGAGCTAGTAGTTTTATTATAAAATATTCAAATACTTCACGCGTTTGATTGGTCGAGAGCCGTGACCTATTACTGAACAGACACACGACTGACGTCAGCCTGTGGAATATTATTCTACTTGCATAAAATTATAAAACCTTTTCACTTTATTTTATTCTTTTTTACGATATAAAGCAATAAGATTACATTTAGCCCTTGTCTGATAAAAATAGATACGCAGAATACGTCATAACGTGGTCAGAACAAAAAGTGACTCTACTCGACTAGCGGCTCATGTCCCCACGCAATGTCTCGTTACTCACAAACTCGCAGGCGTCTTAAATTTCTATAACTCTATAGCAACACGAGAAATGTCTTCTATTCCCTAGTTTCAAACAAATCACCACGAAGTATACGCTCTCATATGATACTTACTCTCCAAAAGATAGAGCACTTCTTGATGGTTTGGAGATTCATCAATTTTTAAGCCTACAGTGAACAAAAATACGTCAAATTGGTAGAAAATATAGCCTGAACCCAAATAAATTCATTCACAATTATTGAATCGCATACCTTCTGCGGTTTTTCTCAATATCGGCGGTAAAGGAACAGTAGAAGTCACTGGGAGTATGTCAGAAGTTGACGGACTGGAAGTGCTAGCACATTCTGGTGGTCTAAATTGAGCTGCTCCAGGCGATGACTCAGCCACAGCATTTTCTGTAAAAACTGGAACAGAGGCGACTAAGACTGGTGGAGAACTTCCTGTTTCTTCAAATTCATATTCGGGAGGTTCTTCAGTTCGCGCCACAACGTCTTCTGCGTCATGCGGAGGTCTTTGTTCCACTATAAAAGAGAGAGCTTTAGAATTGAAGCGACATAATGTAACCACAATGGACAAACCCCATTATAAACCAAATTTGGATCTAGGTAAAAAGAAGTAATTTCATCTAAGAAGTTGGAAAGAAAATATTGGATGTAGTGAAATCGCAATGTGTGGTTGCGAATTGTTGTAAGATGCGGTAAAGATAGCCCCACGAAGTTTGCAAAGTTAGTATATTTTTCTACTCCGTGCGGAAGTTGTTACCATTTTTGGGTCATTTTCAGCTCACAAATGGTAACAATTTCTGCACGTAATAGAAAAACATACTAAATTTACAAACTTCGCAGGGCTATCTTTCCCGCAATTTACAACCTTTCGCGACCAAACTTTGCGATTTTACTGCATCTAATGTTCTTTCCATGAAGCCGCGTAAATGAATTTACTTCTTTTTCTCTGGATTGAAATTTAGTCCACAATTAATGGGATTTGTCCATTGTAAACTGCCAGAAATTATATATTTATTCAGCCCATGCGCCGCATTGAGCCGCAATGCGTCACAGTGCTGCCTAGTTATTCATTTGACTCTATTTAACGGCAGACAGTTTTACTCAATAACTGAAAACCTAATTTTGTCCGAGAAGCGTTGATCAAACTATCTCACATGATCTAAAACTAATGGGGCCAGCTGTGCGAAGCCCGTTTAAACGGCGGATAAGCTCAAAATAAAATCATTTCTGTACATTCTTCGTAGAACCAAATTGAACATTTTCAAGTGAATACAATGACTATGTTTCTAACTATTGGTTTAGCACATAAGAATGGGTTCGAACAATTTACAAGATATGAAGGAGTGTTTTTAAACTTTGGCTTATCTACCGTTTAAACCAAACGGGCTTCGTGCAACCGCCCCTTGTATTGGAAGAGATCTTATATGTCGACCAATCGTGAAGTAATGTGACCCAACGCTGCTTACTTATTCTACCTGTACTAATCAAACTTATCACCACAATGCCGGGTGATACTAGTTATAATAGGGAAACCCTTGCATGGTATAGCAAAGGAAAGCCGAAATACCTGTTGGTTCAAGTTGGTCAGGGCTAAGATAAGCATACATCGCTTCTTCATTGTTGCTGGATACTGACGTAGAGCGATCGTTCAACGCCGCCTCTCCTGAAACATCAATGCTAGGCTTATGCATGTATATGGAACATATATTTACGTTAGATACGTTAGGGACTAAAATATGTCCTGAAACGAAGCTTATGTGTTGCAAGGCAAGGAATGATCGCATAATTTATGCGCTCTTTGCGTTAATACTACTTTGTATAAATTAGTGGTTCTAATCAAATGCAGGCTGAATGGGCAATTCCACCCCCCGCAGTAAATGTTGATCCAAGTAAGAAGAGCGAAATCCGTCATCAAAGCTGGAAAGAGCATCATGGCGTTAGTAACGTTGCAAAGTTTGGCTATACGAAATGCTGTAGAATGCGGAAAATATATATAGCCCTTGCAAAAGTTAATTTTGTATATTTTCGTACTGCGTGCGAAAAGTATAGCCACTTTGAGCTGAAAGTGGTTATTTTTTCCACCCGTAACACAAAATATACAAATTTTCAAACTTCGCAGGATTATATTACTCGCATTTTACAACATTTTGCACATCAAAACTTCGTCGAAAGCTGGAATTGCCGATACCAGATAATCCAATCCAGGAAGCGGCATATTAAAACACAATAGTGGACGTGGGCACCAGGTGTGCACTCCTTGAGCATCGTCTAGTTTCGATAGCTTCAATAAACAGAACTTACTTTGCATTAAAAGATTTGCACAATCTTGACAAACTCGAGCTAGCTTGTACTCCAAGTACTCCAGTTTAAATTTCAAATTGCAACAAACTGAGCAAAAGATCTAGAAATATACAACAATTAAAGTGCGTCGCTAAACTATTGGCGGTAAAAAACTTAAAACGACAAAGAGCGTATAAAGATCGTACACTTTTGCCATGGTTTGATAAAATATTAATAGACTAATGTAACTTCGAGTTGGTATCAAAATAATACAATTTGGGACCCAAAGTTTTTATACTCCAGTTCAGCGCATTCATCAGGAACAAAAAAAAACACCGTTCCGTGTACTGCAAGCTCGATCTGCTCATACCTATGACTGATTATAATACACTTTATTCCGAAAGGGCAAACAGCATAATACCTATAGCAGTTGTAATTTTGAAATACAGTGCCCCTGATACTTAATTGCAATCCAATGGCGTTCGCAAATGGAGTGACGTCATCACTAGCAAGTGCTGAGGACCGTCAGGTCCATCCATAGCATGATTGCGATAATGATTCATATTACATTTACATACAAAATGGTATACATTACCTTCCCACAAGCTCGACAATGATGGCGACGTTTTACCAAAGTAAATTTACTGTGACAGTTCATACACTGGTGGACATCATTATCTGGCAGCCATGAAGGTGCAGTACACCCAAGTTGAAATGGTTGTCCATCTACGATTATTTCAAAACTACTTCCCGCGGTCGAATTAGGCTCCTGAGATACTTCGGTTGCAGGATTTTCAGCGACAGGGACTGATTCTGCTTGCTGCTCAAGCCCTTCGTCAACCTCGCTAACGACTTGGTCCTCACTAGATGTGCCAGGTGCGTTACTCAAATCCACACTACATGAAGTATTGCCGTCATCAATGGAATCCCTGTCCAACTTGGACTCGCCAAAATGATCTTGCATGAAAAGTAACAACGATTCTCCTTCATTCGTCGATTCTGGATTATTACTACAACTTTTCGCGTTCAAGTCATTTTCAGAAGTAGGTGTATCAATAGTTTCGATATTAATATCACGAGAGTCATCGTCTGAAGAGTTTACCCCAGCTAAACCTGATGTGCTTGCAGGAACAGTAGCTTGATCCACTGCAGGAGAAGTTCTCTGTGTAGTTTCATCTGAAAAATCATGAGACGATTCTTCTACATCTAAAACTTCATTCTTTTCATGCTCACCAGAAATACACCCTTTTTTCAATGCATCTTCGACGCTCTCCATAGAACCGCATGCTTGATTTGATGCGGCTGAAGTTGTCTGAACATTTTCACCGACAAAATCATTGTGCGAACCTTCTCCATCTAAATGTCCATTGTTTCTCTGCTCATTAGAAAGAAAGCCTGCATTTGCTATATCTTCAGTGCTCTCTGCGAAATCAAGGCATAAACCTGAAAAATTCTCGTTTTTAAGCTCGTCATAAAGAGAGCTTTCGTTCAAGGTATCTCCGCTACTTTTCGTATTATGACTCCCAAATGTTGCATTAAAACTGTCCATCGAGTCACCAGGAAGCTCTCCTTTTGTCGCTTGTAAACCTACCATGGGCAACTTGTAATTGCATGATACGTCGTAAATAGGCATATCCATGAGATTGACACCAAAATCTTGTAAATTATGCGTACTAGTATCATGTGAAAACGTTTGAGAGCCATTGGAATCAGATCCGTTGTCCAAATCATCACCAATATCCACTAATAAAAGATCACTTTGCAAACTGTTGGGAAAATGATCAATACTTGTTCCACTATGATTTACTTCGGGTTTTTTAGTTGTAATCCCATTGGTAATATCAGGTGCGGTTGACACTGACTGTGATCCAACGTGATCCAACAGGTCTACTTCGTTTAGAATTGAAGGTTTTGTGGACATTTCCGAAACGGCAAGGCCCAGTAAGTTATCGATATAAGAAAGATGTTGAGAAGCATGCGTATTGTTACGCCTTGAGTCACCATAATGCTGTTGATTAGAGTTACCCACAGGGGCATTAGTGGGCAGCAGGTCAACGTTTAATTTAGTCGAGTTTACTTCGTTAGTGGTTGATGGGTCGGAAGCAATGTCGTTGCAATTGCCTTTAGAATTTATCAAAGACGGGTCAACAATGTTAGTTGGTATAGTTTGAAACAACTTTGAAGATGGAAAGTCTGTAGAATTATTTAGACTATGGTTTTGTGCTGAGCAAGGGACGTCTGGGTAATTTTGAGTGATTTCCACAGATTGCCTTTGACTTGACACTGGATTGAAAAAATACGAAAAGATTATTTGCTAAAAGAGCAGTCAGAACTTATTTGAAGAACGAACAATGTACAATGGTAATGAGTCTATATGAAATGATCACAACGACGTCACTGTATTAGCATCTCTAAGAACATTGACTTAAATTTCTGTAAGTAACTTAGACCTCATGCTTGGAAAGCTGAAACTGAAGTTTTTAATACATAATATAAATAGCAACACTTTACATTACATTCAATCCCAAACAATCTTGGCATGACTGTTTAAAGACTGTATGGGTGCAAGCGTAAAATTTGACTGGTTTCCGTATTAACAATCCACCATAACATAAAAGGTGGCAGCTGGTCGCTTTTTACCAGCATCCTTTGCGGTTCTAAATCATTTAAAGTGATGGTTGAGAAATTTTGCCTGAACAGCACCACACTGCAGATGAATAGTTTCCTGGTTGACAACTTAGCAGATTCAAGGCGATGTGGCTTCTGGTATTTTCATCTCATATAAAAACTGTTTCTGACAAAGGCTCATGGTAGAATTGACATGCTGCCATCTTTTTTATTATAGCCTACTTTTAACACAACATTGTCATGTGAGGACCAAAGCAGGCATAACATATTCACAAAAATTTCATGTTATGTCTGGACAAGCATAAAGGTGAAAGAAAACGCCAGCATCATATTTAGAAGATAAATATTTGATACTGGAAACTATATTGTAAATGAACCTTTAACCATATAGACAAAATTTTAAAAAATTTTGAACTAGGAAATCTTTTACCACAGCCTGAAAGAGCATCCTGAATTTAGTAAAGCTGACAAGTTTGGTTGGGAAATGTTCTAAAATAAGGACAATATAGCCCTGCAAAGTTGGCAAATTTTGTATATCTTTCTATCACGCGCGGGAAATTAATGCCTCGTTCGAGAAAAAGAGTATCGATTTCCCGCGCGTAATAGAAAAATATACAAAATTTGTCAACTTTGCACAAGTATAATTTCCTTATTTTACAACATTTTGCAACCAAACTTGGCAGTTTTACTAAATTCAAGATGCTCTTCTAAGCTGTGGTAAAAGATTTTCGTAGTTCAAAATTTTTGAAATTTTTTCTATTATGTTAAAGTTCCATTGTAAGCTAAATGCACTATCCCAAATAGACACCATGATGGATCTTTCAGCCATGATAGCTATTGAACAATCGTTTTCTAACTCATTTTACAGATGCAAGAGACTTCTCTTGACAAGTAAAATTGTATGGCATAGACAAAGTAATAAAAATAAGTAGGGAACACTGCCCAGGCATGCTGCAACTAAATAGTTTAATATCGTCATGCTACCCATGGACCTTGAGTGGTTAGAGCTTTGTCTTGGTGAGAAAAATTGTCTGCTGTTAGACAGAGTAAAGCATATAAAATGGGTGCATCGGATCCAATACTTAGTTAACTGTCAGTCATATGCGAATGATATTTTTGTTGATGAAAAACTGGAATACCAAGTTTTATAGCAGGGATACAGTTAAGAAATTTTAATCTGGAGTTTTTCAGAAGATTACCTCACCTAAGTTGAACTGAATAAAACCATTGACTAAAGTAAGCACTCAGGGAAGCATTGTGTTTTAATATTTTAAGCACCAGGGCCAAGTTGAAATGCTGCCATTTAAGTTGAAATGCCATTTTAGTTGAAATGCTGCCAGATAAGCTCAAAATAGAAATCATATTTCTGTATTCCTTTTACAGCCAAACTGACAGTTTTTTCAGTGAATGGTGAAGCACATACGATTGGATTTGAACGATTTACAAGACATGAGGAAGTTTTTTTAATTTTGGCTTAAATTCACCACTTAAGCGGAACAAGCTTTGTACCACCGGCCACAGGAGAAATCAAACAAGCAAAAACAACTAGTACTGCACTTCACATTTACCAGGAGATGAGAAAGAATCTTGTTCTTCAAAATCATTCAGCAACTTGTTCAAGTCAACAGGAACAAATGCATCAGTCATCGTCTGTTCAGAACTGGAAATATAAGTTTGATAACTGTGACAATGACAATTAACCACTTGGTACAAAAAGCTGTATGAAAAAAGAAAGATAATTAATAGAACTAAAGAAAGATAATTAATAGAACTAAAGGCCCATTTACATGGGCGATTTTCGCTGCAACTTTTCGCCTGTTGAACAATGCAATAGAGTAGATAACTGGCAAATATGCTTGGTCAAACAATTTTGCTAATGCACTCACCGATCAATGTACTCGATTACATACGCTAAAAGGAGAAAATCACAGCAAAAATCACCCATGAATGTAAACGGGCCTTTAAGGACCTTGCAACTTTCATACATAATAAAGACTGACAATGAAATAGAAAATCTATTAGCAATGCAACTCAGTTTTTTTTCTTTCAAAACTCATTATATTCCTCTCCAAGCAAGTTAAGAAATCCATCCAAGGAAATCTCCTAGATAGTTTTTTTTACAAAGACTGCATGGGTAAAACATGCCCAAATTGTTCCTGGTTGATATGACAGGATTGAACAATGTCGCCCTGCACCCTCTCAACAATATTGTTAACAATGCTGTTGTAACTCTTTCAACTAGAACGTCAAGCTGCAGCACTATTGTCAACAATATATTCGAGGGATGCAGTGGTCAACCAGGAATAACTCCAGCATCTCTACCGTGTAGCCATGACTAACATATAGTGAATGTTGATCAGCAATAAAATTTTCACAGACCAAGATGTCAACAGGAGATTTCCTTCAGGAGCAGGTGGTTCAAAGCTGGATTAGCATTAACCCAGGGTTGAAATTCAACCAACTGAGACCTGTTATTGAAAAGCAGTTTACTTTATTAAACCTGGGTTAATTTATATTTTGAAGCAAGGTTTTCGACAATTTGTTTATTATAAACTCAAACATGTAAATTAGGACCTTTACAGTAGTACCAATAGAATTGCTCCAAAAATGTTGACTGGTTCATTTCCTAACTTTGAGGAGTTCCTCTCCATACAATTCTCTAAAATTTTAAAAATTTCTTTCGAAAGTTCCCAACATCCTGTTTCATTGACCAATCAAATAGCTCAAAAGGAAAATATATACTTTAATTGGTCAATGGAACAGAAAGTCAAAAACTTTTTACAGAAATTTTCAAAATTTTCAGCAGCTGTGCAGAGAAACTCCTCCAAGTTAGGAATGAACTGGTGAACATTTTTTTAATGGTTTCTATTGCCACGACGTTGAAGACCAGACAAGATTAACTGAGAAATATTTCCAAGCCTACAAACAAACAGTTAAAAATTTTGCTTAAAGATTTTCGTTAACCGAAGGTTTGAACAACTGGCCCCAGTTGAACTGGTCCGTCATTTCTGTATAATTGATGAGAGCCATTCATGTGACGAACTACAAATGAATAGCTACAGTACAGGCAATTCTGACCAATAAAACATGAGAGAAAACAGATGTACTTCTAATCTAAAAATCTAAATCTGGTTGGAAGAATTAAAACGACGCATATACTAGCAACTTGGGCAGTTTGAACGCTTAGGGAAATTCACATATTTGAGTTCATTGCGTCATTTATTTATTTTTTTTCAAGCGCTGAATACAACGTTTTGAATTATATTTTACTTGCCTTTTAGCCTGTTTTTCAATGACTGTTTGTTCAGTATTTACTCTTGCCCCATTTACTTTTCAAACTAGTTTGGTAAATTTCACACTGATACAGAGAATCATTCAATGGCAAGCGATCAAAAACGTAAACAAATGAAGCCACTCGGTCAACTCGGTGACACAGGCACAGCAGGCTGCATTAGATCACATCAATGGAACGATAAGTCAGGGGGGGGGGGAGAAATTCAAGCCGACTTTGTGCCTTTGTGCTCACTTTGCAGGTAGACCCAGTCCGTTTTGATTTTTTAAAAAAAATTGCATTTTTTATTCAGAAAGTTTTCAACCTAATTCTTGCATTAGTTTTGTAAAATGCATTTGAATTTAAAGAGTGACAATTGAATTTATATTATATGTAATAAAATCTTACAAAAACTACACTTTTATCGAAAAAAAGTTGAAGCAAACAAGAAAATTACAAAACAACCGCGCGATTTTTGTCGTATTTTCTGCGTTTTTGAAAGTTTGAGATACACTTAAATGTTTAAACCTCCAAAATAGTATAGTTCTTTGTTAAATACACTTATTTTTAAAATTTCACAAAAATTGAGCCATTAGCCAAAGAAAAAATAGTGTTTTTATGACGTAAAAGTATACGGGAGATGATAATGATCCGCCTGGCTTCATCTAATCACAGGCGCTTTCTTATGAAGTTAGCGTTGCAGATATATTTACATTTCACTGAATCACATTAGATTTTGATGACCTGCCACTGACCACCTTGGAAAAATAGACGCTTCTGCTTGGTGCAATCATGACATGTGACAGGTATACATAAAAATAACCACGACCGTTGGCTAGTTTATAACTGGTGGTCTGGCCTGGCCTGACTCTTCAAATGAAAACAGCGCAGGCTCAGATGTATATATCTCAATGGTCCCAAGTTTGCCCAAGTTACAGCAGTACGAGACAAAGTGATGACGTCATGACTACAACTAATAAACGTGAAAAACTAGCAAGTTTAAAGATGATTGGCAATTCTTTATGTTAAATCCATTGTAAGCATTGATTACTGCTACAAGCGTGGTTATTCCAGGTTATTTTCCTCAGCGAACATGGATGTTTTAAAGCCTGTTCATTTTTAACGTACCCCCTCCTTTTTTTCCAACGAATTTGTGAAAATGTCGAAAGTGATATTGAGAACAACTGGGGGGGCGTGTCCTCCCCAGTCCCCTACCTGGCGACACCACTGAACAAAACTGCTACGTTTACGCGTAGACTAATCGCGGTAAAAAGTGTTGTGCATTGAAAAGCTTTTTGGGTGTATTGTAGATTTGGCTTTAACAAGTGGCGTGATCCTCAGCGTCCAACCCATATCTTGGCCAAGATGTGTAAAGATGAGGGACTGGATGGTCCTCATTATAATAACGGCAAAGTGCAAGTTGAAGGGGTGTCTTTTCGGGCGCCTGGACAGGTCCAGGACGAATCTGGTAAGTCCAAGCTTCATCGACTTTCTCTGTTCAATCAAATTAGACTGGTTGCTTGTTCTAAAGCCCTGGGCAAACTAGGAAATATTGTTGCAGAAACATTGTTTCCTGCCAGTGTCTCGCCATGTTTCCCAAAGTGGGCAAACACCAGGGAAACACTTGAGAAACATGAATTGTTTCCGAATTTGATAGGAAAAGTTTTTGTTTCCCAGGAAGCAAATTTTGTTTCCGCAACAATGTTTCAACAGTTGGGCAAACAGGTAGACACTTGAGGAAACATGGCGAATCACAAATGTTTCCGCAACAATGTTTCCTAGTTTGCCCAGGGCTTAAGCACTTTGGTCTGATATTAGGTTGCTCTCGTATTTCTCAGGTAACTGGAAGCAGTCTGACGAACCAGCTGCATTGATGGTGTTACGAAACATGCATAAAGTGATAAAAGGACATTATCTTGTACCTGAGCATGTTGAGACAAGATCTCTGTATTGCCCAGATAAACCTGGAGTTGAACAGGTTGGCAAAATTATGTGAAGAAAGTAAACCGATAAAGTGATAAATGAAAGGTGGCATGTACTTACTGGAAGTGCCTTCAACAATTCATGATTTGGGGCTAATGCAGTTTAGCGGACACCTTATACCGCTGACCATCCAAAAAAACAATGTTAGATCGCGAAAGCTGAGCCTGCAACCCCACCTTGCCCTAACCCCTGCGGGCTCAGCTTTTGCAATCTAATATTGCTTTTTTGGATGGTCAGCGGCATAAGGTGTCCGCTAAACTGCATTCTAGCGCATGTCTTTCTTCTATCTTTTCGTTCATGTTTATGCAAACTTGTGCGCGATGAAGAAATATTCATTGAACAACTTATGGCGGTTTGGAGACTTGACCAAAGTATTTTCTCGTCTTCTCTCTTCTATCTTTCTGTTCATGTTTATGCAAAGTTGTGCACATTGAATCTACAGATACAGTGTTAAGTGTTTTGAACACTTCCAGATGTATTCGTCACGGTTATATTTGACGTCCTGCATAGCCGAATCAATATCATTACTACAATGCTACTACTTGAATGTTTACATCCTATATCGATGCGGTAAATTTTCTGCTTGGCTTGCTTCTGGAGAAAGTCATATAATATTGTTATAGTCTGAATACTTTGCGGGTTCCACTCAACTCCATAACTGGATGATAGCAGATGGTGGTCAAGTTACTATTGTCATTAACTTATCAGAAAATGTATACAATTCATTCCAATAATCGTTTCATTACTCGTAAATAAATGAAAGTGCTGTATTCATTTTCGAATAATAGTGATTTGAAATTTATGCATGAATTAGGTTTCTTTTTTTCTTGAGACAAACTGCTGTTTTTACGTATTTATAATATGAGGACGTACGGTACCTGAGCACAAATTCTGTCATATCGTAAAAGATTTGCATAGAAACTTGATTTTACAGTAACATTTCATGGTCCTTGCTCTTCGACGGTGTCTAAGTTTCATCACTGCTCATTCAACGGCCTTGTTCAATGCACCTTCATAAAAAGATACACGTCAACTATAAACGATGTTAGAATTACCCTTTTAGAATACTACATGATGACTGCATGCCGTTGTACGAAGCCCGTTTAGGGACGAATGCACAATGTCAGTTTTCAAAAATGGTTGGAATACCCACGAGAAATCAATTAAAATGCGCTGCCTAAAGAAAAAAACTGTTCCTTTTTGTTACTCCCCCCTCCCCCCCCCCCCCATTCAATGTTGGGTCTATTTGAAGACGACAGCTAGATTCACGCATCATAGAGATATATTTTACCTCCAACATTGAAAGAAAAGGCGCGGGGAGATATCTTTTACAATTTTTATTCGATTTTTCGCAACTGTCCTAACAGTTCTGAAAAAGATTGCAGTCTAGCGGACACCTTACTACGCTGACCATCCAAAACGTAGTACTAGATTGCGAACGCTTAGCCCGTAATCCCACCTTGCCCTAACAGTGGTGTCCGCTAAACTGCATTCTAGCCCCGTTAGCTTAAACGGTGTATAAGTCAGAATTTGGAAACACGTTCTCATATCTTGTTAATATAGAGAATTCAATCTTATGCGCTCTAATGCAGTAGTTAGATACATAATTATTGTATGTACTTGAGAAAGGTTCAGTTTGGGTGTACGAGGAATATATGCAGAATAAATATGATTTCTATTTTGAGCTTATCGACCGTTTAAGCTAAACGGGCTTCGCACAACCGGCCGTTGTTAGTAATGAAAGATCTACCAAAGACGTTTATTGCATAAAAAGTTTTAAACAAGTCAACAAAAGGACGAATCCTATATAATCAGCTAAAAAAAAACGATTGCAACCAGAGATGGAAATAATTGACGTAGGTCAGTAATCATAAATGACTGAACTTTGACAAATGATTTACCGTAATGGTCTGTGTTTCTATTATGTTAGTAGTTCATGTGGGCCTCGTTTACACGGTACCGGATTCGCATGGTCACGGCATCGACTTTAGCCACTGTGGGCTTAGTTTTGTTCGAACAACTTTTTCTAGGATTCGTTGTTATTAAGTTCTGCAACATTATCATAAATTTACGAGATAAACTGCACTCGAAACTGCTCAATTTAATGTCGTGACCATGCGAATCTGGTACGGTGTAAACGAGGTCTTAAACATGACACGTGAACAGTTCATGTCATGAACATTTCCGGATTTTAAAACATTTTGACGTTGGTAAAATTCTTTAGGTTCAACTCAGACGGCATGTTTCTTTACAAGTTTGCTAAAGTCCATGATCAAGATCAGGGATTGTACATATTCATAATACTTGAATAATTTAGAAAAGAATTGCTGTATATCTTCTCATGTAAAAACTTCGTCTTCATTGATTCATACTGGCTATATTAAAGTGTCTGTATCAAGGTCAGGGATTGTACATATTTATAATATTTGAAGCATTAAAGAAGAATTGAAATAGCTATATCTTTTCATGTAAAAACTCCATCTTCATTGTTTTATACTGACTGCTTTAAAGTGTCTATATCGAGGTCAGGGATTGTACGTATTAATAGTATTAAAGCAATTGAAGAATAATTGTAATATATCTGTTCATGTAAAAATTTCATCTTCATTGGTTTATACTGGCTGCCTCTAAAGTGCCTGGATACATGAAGGCTAGAGATTGTGCATATTTATAATATTTGAATCATATATACATTCCTTGACGTTAATATATACAGACAATTAAGAACTGTCGATGACTGGTTTTCCAATTAATGCACAAGGCTGAATTTGTTGTGCACTCTTTTAATGAGCCTTGAGTTTAAGAGTCACACGCGAAGGCGTACGACATTGAACAGCTCTATAAATATGCAGAACAAACACTCTCTGAAAATGCATCATAGAAATATTTATAACCTCCTCAAAGAATTGTCAAAGAATATTTCTTATCTTTTAAAAATTTTCGTCGCTGTTGAATGAAGTTGCTTGCAGAGTTTCCGGAAAGAATATCAAAGAGAGGCACGAACTCGGACATGTTTTTTACATTTTCATATGGGGAACCGAATAAGAAGTACTTTGTTTGTAATATCATTCAGTAAAATGAATATAACTAAACAAGAACTTGTTAAAATTTACAATCCAACATTTCAAAACTCCAGTCTAGTGTCTTCATGACAAATTATCACTACTCTGGTCTAGTAAAATGAATGTAACTTAGCATGTAAGAAATTCACAATCCATGCACCATTTCAAAACTCCAGTCTAGTGTCTTCATGACAAATTATCACTGCTCTGCTTTAGTAAAATGAATGTAACTTGGCATGTAAGAAATTCACAATCCAACATTTCAGCACTGCAGTCTAGTGTCTTCATCACAAATTATCACCACTCTGGTTTACTAAAATGAATGTAACTTAACAAAAAATCCACAATCCAACATTTCAAAACTCCAGTCTATAGTGTCTTCATCACAAATTATCACTGCTCTGGTTTAGTAAAATGAATTCAACTTAGTAAGAAGCTACAATTCAGAATTCAACGTTTCCAATACGTGCCTTAGCTGAAACTCCGAGAGTTCCAAGACTTAGCTGAAACGCAGAGGGTGACCCAGAAGTTGGTCGCTTATCAGATCATTAATTTAACGGTATTTGATCACTCCTTGACAACTTTCATACTACACACCTACTCACTTGGCGGTGACTAGCACACACGCAAGGATGCAAACAAAAAGAACAAAGAATATATAACACCTAAATCACTACACCCCAACATAAATCACTGTTCCCCATGGTAATAACGTTATGCATAGCTTCGTCCCAACGTTAACCGGAATATATAGCCATACATGCAGTAAGTTTGTTCACAACGTAGATGCGACAGTAGGCTATGCAGGACATCGTTAAAGCAGCATAAACCGTCGCCTGGTAGAAAGAATAGGGGCAAAAAGCTTGATTTTCGGTGGGAATTTCATGTTAGTCGTTATAGGGTATTTCAGTGAACTCTTGTGATACATTATCTGCATACAGAACGGTAAGTTAATGCAGAAAATAGGTTACGTGCCGCTAGAGAGAAGATATTCTAACAAACTCTACTTTTTTTAAGAAATATGGCTATAAACAACCTTCTCACGCTGTCAGCGCTGGTTTCAATGGTCATGGCTATACAAGGTGTTTACGATGAGCAGAATAAACCTGGTCCGGTGTACACAATGTGTAACAAAGAAATTGTGACTGCTATACAGGACTGCTGTGACCTTGGATATCCAGAATGCGAAAAACAACGGACAAGTAGCCAAGGAAATGTAGAAGTTTTGGAGAGAAGAGGTGAGTGTATGTCTATATAAATAGACGTGCGTCTGAACGCATTTGAAATCTTTCGAATTCGGTTGAGCTGCGTCTCCCATGGGTAAAAAAATGAAGGAAAAGACTCTTAAGCCATCACTGAGTTAAACTCATTTTGCAAAAATTTTTCAGGCAAGAAAAGGATTAATGCTTTTTCAATTCCCGTGACTTTTAAAGCCTGGGGCCTGTGTTATGCCGTTTAACTTATAAGGTGGATAAATCATGATTCAAACTCACACCCACGCATCTTCTAAAACTTTCAAATCAAATATTATGCAGTAAAACAGCGGATAAATATATAGTGATTGTAATCAGTAAAAAAAATTCAATTTTGTTGTTCAACGATAGCATAAATATGATTTTTATTTTGAACTTATCCACCGTTTAAGCTAAACACGCTTCGAACAACCACCCCTGGTTTCTAAATTGTCGTAAACATCGTAAAGACAGAGTCACGAACTTTCTAAACATCCGAAATCAAGCATTTTAAAACAAATTATTAGCAAAGAAATTATTAGTGGACAACATGCATGCTTTCTATGAGATATACTGCCAAGAAGATGGAATATTTTGGCCGTTGAGAGACATCATGACTCTATATCTTTACGTCGTTTACGACTATATGGAAACGAGGGTTAAGCATTTAGCTAAACTTTGTTTGTCTTGCGATGATGTTTTGATAAAACAAAGTAATCAACAACTAGCTTTCATGCTTGAATACCCTTCGTTTGCTTCCTTGTCAAAGCGCCCGAAGGCCATTCGTAACTACATGCAGTATACCATTTTATACCCATGGAAGACAAGCACGGCATGGCATTCAGGATCAACCTAATTTGAAATGCCTCGAAGCAATTTTAAAATCCATGGGCTGAGTTCTCCATGGGCTGAGTTAAAATCCATGGGCTGAGTTTATTTTGTAAATATATCAAAGTCAGAGATTGTATATACTTACCATTACCAGCTGACAATTTCAGCATAAATAAAATAACATCTACTCTGAAACAAGGTTTCACGATATTATGGAAAAACTGCATATTTCGAATCTGTTTGATTCATTTTCAACAGTAGTTAATTTAGATATCAACGGTAAGTAGAGTATGCATAAATTGGCTATACAAACAACTATACAAGTGCCCAATTACCAAAACAATTCAATGGAAGTCATTAGCAGCAGTTATTTGCTGGCTTAAGGCCATTTTTTTAATTTTGGTTTTTGTCTTTTTACGTGTATTATTTGTGTAAGGCTTCTTCGCAGACAAGCAAGTTCCAGTTCTTTGACGAGTCGACTATAGTGTTGTTCATAACAAGCTCGGTTAAATCTGGTTAAACATTATTAGAGATATTCGATGTATTATCATTACATTTACGTAATGCTTATGTTGGGCACTTTATCTTTCATTGCGATGCTCTCTCGTTCTTTCAACGAGTTTTCTTTCAGTTTCACCAAAATAGCTACCTCCGCATATTGAACAAGGAAATTCGACCTCTTCAAAGAACGGGAACTTGCTTTTCTCTAAAGAAGCTTTACACATAAAAGACAAAAATCAACATTTAAAAGTGGCCTTAAAGCTAGCAAAAAACTGCAAATAATAGTATATTAACTTCCATTGAATTGTTTTGGTAATTGAATAACTTGTAATTGTTTGCATAGACGCAATTTATGCGTATGCTATTTTAAAACATTCTTTTCCAGCCGACAATTTAATGAAGTATAAAAAGAAACATACTCCGAATAAATGGTCCATCTTGAACTCAATATTTTGAGACAGACAAAAGAAGGCAATCTTATAACAGTTATATTTCGAATTTATTACAAATTTATCTAATACAAAGTTTTGTGGAAACACCACGTAAATTTATTTATTTATGCATAAATAAATTTACGTGGAATTTTCACAAGACTTTGTATTAGATAGTTCATCGCCATGAAAACGTTCAAAGAACTTATTATTACAAATTCATGATGAATTTGTAATATGATGAATTTGTAATAAATTCGAAATAGAAGGCCCATTTACACGGGCAATTTTTGCTGCGATCTTTCTCCTGCTGAACGATGTGATAGCGAGGATAACTGGCGAATATATACTTGGTCCAGCCAGTCAACCTACTCGATCACATACGCTAAGAGGAGAAAAATCGCAATAAGATTGTTTTCTCTTGTCTGTCTTAAATATTGAGTTCAAGATGGACCATTTATTCGGAGTATGTTTAACATTATCTATTTAACATTATCTGGTAAAATTTAAATTAATTACGGCTGAAGATGAATGAAATAGATTCGAAATATACAGTTTTTCGATAATACCATGAAATATTTTTTCAGAGTAAGTGTCATTTTATGATCCTTAATTGTAGCATTGCACGGCGGAAACAACAATATGAATATTAGTTTGAAGGTACACCACGAATAGTTGTTATTGCAAAGCTTTTGGTCCGTTAACCTGAACCTTCATCAGTGCAACTAACTTGAAAGATTCAGACGTTCTTTTTATATTAGCTACAGTTGACGTGATGTGCAGTTCTTGTTCCTGTATTCTCAAACTACTATTCATATATTGTTGTTTTCGCCATGTAAGACTACAAGAATCTTATACTTATCATATTTAAATCGTTCAAAGAGAATGGTAATAGCTAATCTTCTTTCACAAAAACGTCTTTTTCGAGGACTTGTTTATAGCTACTGATTGCTTTAATATGCAAATTTTGAGATCATGAATTGTTCACTTTTCGTTCAACGTGAATAACCGAAATCAATTGATCTCATCAACATGAATATAGGTTTACAAGCATCAGTTTGTGGATACACCACGTATTTTTATTATTGCAAAGCTTTCGGTCCGTTAACCCGGACCTTCATCAGTGCACGTGGTGTATCCACAAACTGATGCTAAAGCCTGGTTTCCATACGGTCGTCGTAAACGAAGAGTCGCGATATCTCTGAACAGCCAACATATTCTATCTTCTTAGCAGTAAATCTTATAGAAAATATACATATTGCTTGCTAATACTTGCTTTGCTAATAATTCGTTTGAAACTGTTCTATTTCGGCTGATAGGAAAGATCGTGACTCTATGACGGTATCGTTATAGCCTCGTTTTGCAAAAAGCTTTCTTCCTCGACTCTTGATCTTACTTCTTAATTTGTGTCAGTGTGTATTATATCGATTATCATTTATTTGTAAATATTTATTTATGTAGTTAATTTTTCCAATATTTGTATATCACACCTCTTTTGTGTTTACATAAAGTTGATCATCATCGATCATCATCATCATATCTCTACGACAGTTACGACCATATGGAAACTGGGCTTTATAATGTTGTTTGCGCCATGCAAAATTACAAATATCTTCTTAATATGAACAGGCTTTCCTTTGATGCCCTCAAGAGTGGCAAAGACTTTCCTTGGCGCGATTACAAAACGTGGCTGGGGGGACGACGGCAGTGATCAATCACCAAACCCCACAGAGGAATGTTGCTATGAAGGATGTAACTACCAGGAGATCAATGAATACGAGTGCTATAAACTTGGATACGGATATAATGGAGGAAAAAGATAGATAGACTGGAAACACACTAGTTCAGTAACTAATAACGGAAAGAAAAAGATAAATTTTGTGGAAACATATTAGTTTACTAACGACTAACCAGTGTTGGCGGAAGATGTTTTATATTTAAGAGGGGGGCTGATCCACAATAAAAAACGTGTGGGGGGGACCTTGGCAACCCGAAGACCGGGAAAATTTACTGATAGTTAATAAATTAAATAAAATGTTAGATGTTTCATTATTCAATGTCTTTTGAATATTTTTCAATAAATATTAGGGGGGCTTAGCCCCCTTTTCTGAAATATTGGGGGGATGGGCTGTAGCCCTCCAAGCCTCCTCTTCCGCCACCCATGCCGGACTGACAGAGAATGAAAAAGAAAATGTTATCGGAAACACGCTAGTTTAGTAACTAATACTGACAAAAAAGGTGAACTCAATCGAAATGCTTTAGTTTAATATCAGTAATAGTTTGATAATAGATATTAGCGATATACATGTAGTATAGCCCGAAGTTTCGATGTCATTTTGACCTCATTTTCAAGAGAATGAACTTAAAAAAGAAACGTTGTTCAGTTAAAAAGAATCGTTATAAATTCCACATTCAACTCCTCTTAAATTGCTAAAAAGAAGAATATTGTATTAACACTACTAGGGAAAACAATATATAGACGCATTGGAAACATTCAAGTTCAGTAAATAGAAGAAAAAAGATAAACATGGTGGGAACATACCGAAAGACTGTCTAGTAATATGTGAACAAATATCACGCATCCAGAAATAGGAAAAATTTTGAACGAGTTCGGAGTTTTTTCAACTCACTGGGCTAAGTCAACTCAAACAGCTGAGCATAGTCATAGGAGATAAGGTAATTTTTATCTTTTTGTCCATCCTTTTGGAAAGTTTTGCACGGCGAAGACAATGATTTTTTGGTCTAATCACAGAATAAAGATCAGCAACAGAAGGGCCACTCAGCGGTGCAACGTGTGCACATTTTTTCCTGCAAAAATATGCAGTTTATTGGCCAGAAAGCGGAACAGTGAACCAGTACAGCGTGTTCATTGGCACGCCCAGATTTTGAGGGGAGGTGCAGAGAGGTGCGCACCTCCCCTCGAGATTTCTGGCACCTCGCTTGAATTTGAAAATTATCATGATCCCATTGCAAACAAAGCCATTAACAAAGCCATGAACAACCATGCAATCACAAAAGCCTGTTCATCAATGTCATACATCTTCCGGGGAAGAAAACTGGCTAAGAATCGAACAGGTATGGCAAAGCTGCTATGCACCTCCCCCCCCCCCCCAAATCTTTGACGCCTCCACTTGTATTTACATCAAAATCCCGCCTTGTTCATTGGCTAAAATAAGTCAATGACTATCTAGGAAAATGGCGGATAACATGCACAGTGCGATATGCGCGGGCACAAAAACTTCAAAAGTTCCGATGCAAGTGACCCTTCTGTTACTGATCTTTATTCTGTGACATAATGAAGCTATCATCCAATTGTAACGCAAGGTCAAATAACTCATCTATGGAGCTCAATTATTAATCAACACAAATTCAAAAGATTTGTGTGCGGTCCAGACGTCTCAACAGATCG
>JAODVM010013121.1:0-20263 GCA_025400095.1 Phenganax marumi
CTAAGTTATGACACCGTCTAGCAAAGAGAAAAAATTCACGATAAATACCATGTGCTGTTGCAGACATAATAATAACAATACTCAACATTATCTACAGAGGGTGATACCTAACAGAATATGATGACAAATTCGTGGCCCTACTAAAGGCCGGTTTACACTGTCAAAGTTTCTGTGATCACAGTAGGAATTTTTCACCGGGAAATTCTACGTTCTGAAGAATTTGTAAGAAATATCAAAGTGAAGTGGTTCCTTGTTGAGCACTGTATTAGTTACCTTATATATTGTTAGCAAATCCTTCAAAACTTAGGAGTCACCTGTCCGAAATTCCCACTTTGATCACAGAAACTTTGACAGTGTAAATCGGGCCTAAAACTCTAAAACTTTACCTCCGCAAGCAGCTAAAGCAAACGTGCACGAGGTCCGATTTTAGTCGGCCAACTCGGACTTGCAGGACCAAGTGGAAAGGACTTCTTTTGCCTTTACCGTTATTTTTATTTTGATTCAATATTTTACTCATTTTTGTCACAGAGGTGGCCATCGGCCGACTAAAGGCGTCTCGCCTGCGCTTTCATGACCCATTGTAATGTTTCCACTTCTGTTTGTTTATTGTTGACCAAATATCTCACAAATTATTGAAAAAAATTTGACGAAATTTTCCAAGCGAAAAAGCCACACTCGAAAACCAACTGACCTCATTCCGGCAGAATTCGGCCGCGCAAAAATAAACGTACAATGATAACGTAAAACAAAATAACGACATACCAACACAACATATAACTATATACTTTATAGCATTTTTGCTGAAGTTTGGGGCCTTTAAATGCCTTCTATGGAAATAAACGGTATATGACTACATCACAAGACGTTCTTTCAAAGCTTCAGGTTTGATCAGTGGTTAAAGTTAGGGTTTGCAAGTTGGAATGAGATTCCAATTTTAAACAGACGCAGCAAAGAACGCCTCCGATGTAGTCAACCATTGAATACTGACATCAACTCGAAAGTTTTGTTACTTACTTGACATCCGTGAACTTTGGATATAGTTCGCTTTCATAGTCAAATCTTCTGCGGAAAAATGTCCTAATGCATTGAACATCACGGTCAAAATACCTTAAAAAAATACATTTCAATTGGTAAAAAAATGAAACAATAACAAAAATGATCGACAGCTATATCGACTTGCTTACGCAAAATGGCGCGACTTTGATCGCAGACACTTTGACAACATTATAGAAACCCGTTTAGAAACAAAGGAGAACAGATTTGCACTGCCTGCTTGATTTGACATTCTTTCCAGAAACTCCGGCCTAGTTTAGACGTCGCACTTTTGTCGAGTCAAATGCAATTCAAACAATAGGTAATGAGATGATAATGAGGTAGTCATCTCATTATCTATTGTTTGAACTGCATTTAACTCGACAGAAGTGCGACGTCTAAACTAGGCCTAAGAATTTTAATAAGAACGATTTTCTTCAGAACCTAATCACAAAACCTTGGCATGAAGTTACCTCCCGAACTAAACCCGATTGCATGTGGGATATTTTGAAAACACTCCTTAAGGGAAGCATAGATAAACATGCACCCATCAGAAGCAGACGTGTTGGTAAAAAGAAATCGCCGTGGACTACGAACGAGTTGTTAAACAAAATGCGTTTACGAGATTATTGCAAGAAACAGGCGGTTGACAAAAACGATGCAATCTCCAGGGGAAAATACATGTGTGTTCGTAACTAGACTAGCAACGCAATTAAATCTGCTAAGCAACAGTATTTCAGTACGAACCTCGAACATATTACAAATAATCCTCTTCAAACGTGGAAGCATATTAATGAGTTGACTTCCCGTACAACTGGCATATCACAAATCTCCAAAATCAAACTTGGTGATCGTACCGTCCAATCTTCGATGCGATTTAATAAATAAATAAATTGATTGCTTAATGTTAAGTAAACTTAATGAAAGAAAGCCATGAGGCTTGACAAAATTTCAGCTATAGGCTTCTCAAAACAGCGGTTTTGTTGTTGGTCCTTCGCTTACCAACATATTTGAACGATCCTTTGCCACTGGAAAATATCCAACGCAATGGAAGCTTGCGCGGGTGTTGTCAATTTTTTAATAAAGGCAAGAAATCCGAACTAAACAATTATCGACCAATTTCAATATTACCAACTGTTTCAAAAGCTTTCGAAGAAATTGTCTATGATCAGTTTTTCAGCTATTTAAATGAAAATAAGCTCTTAAGTAGCTGCCAGTCGGGCTTCCGCTCTCTCCATAGCACAGTAGTGGCTCTACTGGAAGCCACTAATAGATGGTCCGTCAATATAGACAAAGGTCTTCTCAATGGAGTACTATTTATCGTCCTAAAGAAGGCCTTTGATACAAACGACCATGAAATTCTACTGCGTAAATTATCCATCTATGAAATCGATCGGAATTCTCATAAATGGTTTCAATCATGTCTCAATGGCCGAACCCAAAAATGTGATGTTAACGGCAGTTTATCAAGTCTCAGCGCTATTAAGTGTGGAGTGCCTCAAGGTAGTACCATTTGTCCTTTGCTCTTTTTAATCTATATAAATGATCTACCCAATTGCCTTCAATCAGCCTCCGCTAACGTATTTGCAGATGATACTAATATTAGCCTCTCGGCACGAAACTTGCATGAACTTGAACCATTAGTCAATTCCAAATAATCCAAACTTACAACCTGGCTGACAGAGAACAAGCTTAGCTTGAACATAGCTAAAACTAAATTTATGATAATTTGGTCGAGGCAAAAAATACCCGCTGACGCTCAGAGTGAAATGTGTATAAGAGTCGGTGACAGGTTGATTAAGCAAGTTGGTCATACAAAATCTATAGGTCTTACTATTGATGACCGTCTTTCTTGGTCTAACCATGTCAAGCGAAGCAAATTTAGAAACCGTAGACAGTCAGTCGCATCATAGATGGTCAGTCGCATCATTGGACTCGGTCCCATGCCCAGATCGCGCGCTCAAAATAACAGAAAGCCGGCTCAAGTCCTGAAATATGGACGACATTCTTCTCCAAGCAGTTTCCGACTTTCAAAGTGGTTTTACTGGAGAAAAAAACACTTGTGAGCTCTTCTCACGAGTAAGAGAGATTATGCCGATGAATGCTGATGACTATAAGATTGTCAGTGTTGAAGGGAGTTCGTTCAATTTCAAAGCAAGCATTAAAGTTAATTTGAAGAACGAAGATGATATCAATGTTTTCATAAATAACTATGGCGTAAAGAACAACGAAACGTTCAGGGTTTCGAAGACCAGGAGAACTCAAGGTAGAAACCATGTTTTGGTGAAGTATTTCAGATGTCACCACAATACAAGACATGAGGAAACTAAATTTCCTGACCAACTTTTTGCATTGGAGCCAAACAAACGGTTTAAAAACACTAATTGTCCGTATGCAGTGATAGTGAGGATTGGTAAAGGGAATGATGGTCAAGACTTCTGTTCAACTATAGATATTGAATAGAATCACAATCATTCAGTGCAATCATTGCACTCCTTAAGTTTTAAGGATATTTCACCTTTGGTCACCAGTCAAATTAAAGAAATGTATGCTAGAGGGCTTTTACCAGGTGCTGCTTATCGAGAACTGTTGCGACAACTCAGAAGTGAATGTAGGAATGATTTGGAATGTCATCAAAGACTTTCCGATCGGTCAGAGGCACCACGAAGAAAGGATTTTAACGATATATATGCACAGTTCAAAAAAGAACGCTTTGGTACAGGCAGCTTAAGCGACATGTTTTCTAGCCTGCAGGAGAGAATAAAAGTCTTGAAAGTTGCAGATGAACAATATACCATAGAATACCAGCCATTTGATGAAAAAATTGATCAGCCCTTCATCCTGGTTGTGATCACTCCTCTGATGAAGAGAATTCATGAACTAGTAAGTTTAAGGCAAGATTCACATTTGACAATAGATTGGAAAGAGGGATTTGAGAGTTGATTCTATGCATTTTTTTAAGAGACAAGTTATATACATTCTACCTTAGCATTAGAGTGGTTTATTTACCCGGATATTCCAATCTAAGTACAAGAGAGAGAACATCCATAGTTGGACTATGGATTACTACTTACTAACTGAAAAACTCACTGACAATTTTCTATATACCTCCAGGTTGTGCAATCAAGTGATTTGGCATTTTTGGATTCTTCCTCCAACATGAAAGAATTCAATCTTTGTGTGTTTAGTATTGTGACTCACAGCGTTTGTGGTGCTCTTCCTATGGGAATTGTGTAAACGAGTGATGAAAAAGAACGAACACTTGTTGATGCTTTACAGTTGTTCCAGTCTTCCCTGCCAGAATTTGCCTTCTATGGAGCATCCCCATCAATAGGACCCAAAGTCATCATGACAGACAACTGCAGTGAACTACGAGATGCTTTGAAAACGGTCTGGCCAAATGCAACGACAGTCTTGTGTATTTTCCATGTGCTCCAACAGGTATACAATTTTAAACATTTTCTAATAACACAGTCAAATATGGTATTTTATCAAAATTATGGCATGTGTGATTTGAAGTGTAATTACAATTGTTTGCTTGAAAAACATGAAGAAAGTTACATTATATCAGTTTTGTGGTAGTAAATTTTTTACAATTGTTGTGATTGGTCATTTGGCTAACAGTGGTTCTCATGGACATTTTTGGTATGTCTCTATAGGTTTGGCGTTGGCAACATGAAAGAAAGAATAGAATAGCCATGGATGACAGACCTCACCTACTTCTAGCATTCAAGAGAATCTTATATGCCGAGTGTGAGGATGATCTAGACGAGCATTATAACAACCTTGTGTCAGATGAGATTGTGAAGAAATATCCTAATTTTGCCAAGTATATTTCCGATGTATACAAAGACCGCACCTCATGGGCCCTCTGTTACAGAGTTAATCTACCCTTGAGAGGCAATAACACAAACAACTACTGTGAAGCTCAATTCTTGGTTATTAAGGAGTAGTTGTCTTATGTAAGTTCAAGCACATTTTCAAGAAATTTTTTGAGAAATTAGTATAAATTACTATTACAGCCAGAGAAAAAAATGCTGACTCAGCAGTTCTCGTCAGCAATTTTTTTGAGAATTAGTATAAATTACTATTACAATTTGAAATACACTCAGAAAATGAGTAGAAATTACTATTATGAGAAAAAAAATGCTGACATCATCAAAAAAAAATGCTGACAGCCGCCATTTTGAATATTAAATAAGCTGTGACGTCATCAGTCACGTGACCTCAACTCAAAAAAAAACTTTAAATAAAAGTATGGAGCTTGGATTCTTTAAGAGTGGGTGGCGTTTCGAACTCGACTTTATTTTAGAAAAAATAAATGACTTAAATCATAGATTCATCGATGATAAACTCGGTCTAGATGATTTTGCTTTTTTGAAAAGTATCCTTCAAAACCTCGAGACAATCACTATAACGTTGAATGATTATGAAAAGTTAAAGATGGATGATTTAATGAATTTTTATAAACATTTAAGAGGTTTAAAGATGGAGTTGAACGATAAAGACTTGGATCGAGAACTAAAAAATAATTTTAAAGACATCATCGAAGATGTATCGAGGAGAGTGCAAAGTATAGTTTAATGTGGATGGTTTTGTTTTTATCTCATACTTACTCTCTTTTGGTTTAAACTCGCTATTCTTTCGTTTAAACTTGCTTCAACCATAAAATGACCGTAAGATAACGAGTCGACTCCACCATCTAGCATCACTCTTTTATCATTGTACGAGCTTAAAACTTTCTTTTCTACAGTCTCTGTGTAAAGTCTATGTCCTCTACTTCTTATAATATTCATCGTCCTTTTTGTTTCTGTATTAGAGAATAAACAATTTTTATATTGTTCTACGTCTAGAGTTTTATTTTTCACACTTTCTTTTAAACCTTTACATGTTTTCTTTTCTATTTTATCTTCTTTTTTAAAAGAGTATAATTTTAGACAAACTCCAACCGTCACATTGATTTCTATTCCCTTACACTCATCTTTAAAGAAACCTGGAACTTTTTTGTTTAAACCTTTTTCTATAAAACGATTGTCGATAATGGTCTCCGAGGTGTCAAAACATTGCTCGAGATGATTAGAGATATCTCTGTAAACATCTTCTGTCTCGATTTCGAGCATAAAAGAGTCTGTATCCGTAAAAAGGCGTCTCACTTTTTTTCCATACATCTTTTTGAGGAAGTTATAGAAGAAATGATACATCAAACTTTTGGAAATGTCTAAAATACACATCCCTATGTAGATGGGTTTGTTTAGGTGTAGATTTGTTTTGAAGTTTTCGATCGCTGTTAAGTCCTCGTGGAATATTGTGTAAGACTTTAATTGTGGTCTTTTTGTGAGTTTTATTAAACGAACCTTGTTGTTTACTAATTCTACATCTGCTCCTTTTCTTATATTCTCCATCGTTTTTCCATAAACCGAATTGTTCATTAATTTGAAGAAAACCTTTTCGAATTCGTTTTTTGCGGAAGCTCTTAATTTTGTTTTTTTATCTATATAAGGTTCTAACCAATTGGACTCCTCAAATTCGATACCTCTATGAATCTTTTTTATGACCAATCCTAATTTTAAATAATCTTTTAATATTTCGTGATGAACCACATAGTTTCTTTTATGATAGAGATTGGGGGTTAATTTCTCCACCAATCTATTTTTTCCAAACTCTATATTTAATTTGTCGGGAGCGAGAGGGAAATCGTTGTGGTGAACGTGGAGATTTATAGAATAGTCTAAATCTACTTCTAAAATACACCCCTTTCCCTCACCAAGATTTCTCCATTTCTTGAGTCGATTTTTCGACATCCACTTGAGGTTGTGGGTGGGTAGTTTTTGCATCATCCCCCAACCGTAGGGATTGTTTGCATCTAGATGTTTAATAAAGGTACTCGGTTTTGTAGGATCGTAGTCGGAGAGATATTTATTATTGGCTTCAGCATATCGCTTGACAACCATCGAGACTCCTCCGCGAATTCCTTTTTCTATCATTAAATACATAACTATATCGGTGATTAGTTCCAATGAAACACCTGTCATTTTTAAAGCAGCATCCCACGATAATCCGGGTGAAGTAATATACCACGCCGGATCGAGTTGATAATGTTCTAAACAAGTTTCTCTAAATCTTTCGAAAACATCAGCCAACAACAACACATCCGTTTTTAAATAAAGATCGTGATAATCTTCTAAAGTTTTCATACCAAACGTTTCCCAAACTTTTTGTACGTGTGAGTAGTCTTCATCCGTGATGGGCTCCTCGTTGAGTTTTGAATAAAATTCTTCTTTTTTAGGTGGAGATGTCTCTTGAAATCTTTCGAAGGAGTCCATATAATCGTAAGGATAAACTCCTTTTCTAGATAACAACTCCACATGATTTGGAAAAAAACTTTTTAAAAGTTTTAAATCTTCTTTTTTGAGATTGTTTACTAAACTACTTAGACTAAAACTCATAAATTTAAAAGAGTCTAAAAATCTTAAACACATCTTAACTAAGTTTCCTTTTTCATCATAACCCACAGGGAGATACTTTGAGAAACTTATATATCTATTTTTCTTTTTGGAATAAATTTAATCTCACCAGGGGTGCTACTTAAAGGTTCTATAAAAAGATGAGAATCATACCCCTCCAAATTGTGAAAGAAAACGGGGATAAATCTCGATTTCTTGAAATTTAAGTTACAACTTTGATGCGCTGCTCCTCTAAATTTCCCCGTAAAGTGGAAATGATCCCTTACTTTTTCATCTTCTTTTTTGATTATTTTTTTACAAATATGACAATGTGTAGTGTTGTCGAAGTCTTCTTGATCTTGCTGCGTAAAGATCATCTTTTTTTGTTCTTTATAAAACTTTTTATAGATTTGACGAGCATCTTTCTGTATTCTCTCTACAAAAATTTCTTCTACAGATTTTTCTTCTTTTGGATCATGTGTATAATGGATGAGTTTCGGTTTATAAATAGAGTCGTCGGAACATTGGATGAGATAGCAGAAGCCACTCGGGATGTGTCTTTGATGTTGTATCGTACCATCTCCTAACTCTTTCTTCATAGGAGCTAAAATACATTCAAAGTCAGCATAGATGCTAAATTTCACTTTATCTTTCCTCGAATAATTTTTAAAATCTACAAAACTATTTGGTTTTGGAAGTGTTATTTTTACAGGTTTATGGTCCCCACAATATTTTTGATGCTCCTTTAATTTTAAAAGTCCATCAATCTTATTTCCTTTTTTTATCCTTTTTATCTTGATAATGTTGTAGGCAAAAGTCACAAACGTGAGCTTTGCCACAATGTTTCGTTAAACTCGAGCAAATTAATCTACTAAAATTTGAGATAACCGTATAATGTCTTTCTTCTAATAATAATAGTCTTATATCTGGTGATTCATGGAGTTCATCGAGAGGGAAAACTCCACCTTCCTCTTCAACTTACCCAAATATGTTAATATGAAGATTATTATTTCTCTCAAACACTCTAACATCTTCTATAGGAGTAGGAAATCTTACACCTTTCCAATTAAATTTTTCATAAACTTGTTTTCTAAATTTCAAAGAGACTCTATTTCTATTTTTCTCCTTTGGATCTTTAAGTAAAGCAATTCCAACAGCCCACATAAAACATTTTTGATCCCATAATCCAACCGAGTCTTTAAAATTATTTCTAGGATTGACGATAGCTCTTTTCAACCTCAACTTTTTTGGTGTAGGAACGTAGGAGGAGCCTTTTAAAGGATCACAGATGACCGTGTGGATGTGTAGCTCCTTCACAAACTTAAACTCCCAACCCGAGCCTGCTTTTTCTTTTTTGATGAATGAAGATATAATTTTCTCCACCATTTTTTCAAAAACCGCCTCAAAATCAGTCCCCTTCAAAATTTTAAAATAAGCAGAGGAGAAATGATCCACATCCTCCTGTTCTATTTTGTCCGTCGCTGGATCTCTTTTTATCATTTTACAAATGAGAACGAGTTCTACCTTTCTATTAATGCTATTCTTAAGATGCACTATAATAAGATCTTTATACTGATACAACCAAACTTCTGGATCTTGATCTCGTTCATCTTCTTCCGCTGCAAGTAAATAAGATTTTAATCTTCCTTTAAAAGCAGATTCGAACTCTACAATTCTTTTCTTTTTTCTTCTACTCCACAGACAATTGTCTAAAGTTTTAGATACAAAATTGTATATCTTTTCTCCTACACTTTTTGCAACGATACCAACGAGCCTATCATAGAAATTGTTTAATGCGTTGTACATTTTATCCATCACATTATTTTTTGTTATCATCATCTTTGTGACAACTTCTCGAACAGGAACTCTTCTTTTATACCTCCTGTTCGTCGTGTAAAAAGAGGAGATTGGATATCTCCCCAACAATTGTCTATAATATTCACTAATCGATGGAACAACACTCATCACTTTTTTATTATACAGTTTTTAAAAATATTTTTTGTATTTTAAAATCGATTTTATTCTCTTTAATAAATGATAGTCCCTCGAAAAGATCAAAAAGATGAAAAAATCATGATCGATTTTAATAGAAACGACGATTGTGGAGCGTATATGACTTATTTAACGATAAATCAAATATTGGAGAGTGGATATTCTGATGATCTCTCGAACACGTTTAAAATACTACTCAAAAATTTAACTATTCCTACTTCTATAACAGATTCGAATGACATTTTTTTGTTAACCATGATTTATTTAGACACTTATGAAGATAAGAAACCAAGATATTTAGAAAACATTTACATCGATTACTACATAAAAAAATTGTTTTAAGAATGTATAAACATTATGGGATTTATTGGGACCAGTAGAGAATACTACAACGACAAACAACACATTTTAGAAGATGGAATAAACACTATAGTTTAAGAAATTAAAAAAAAAAGTGAAAAATGTGTAACTCTTTTAGATGAAGCGCTTTCAAATTACACATTTTTAGACTTAGATTATTTTTCCTAAAATCCACCCACCCAAGATTCCTGAGACTGCCATAAAAATGGTTTGATACTCTTGCATTTCTTTACTCGGTTTGTAATTGTTTTCTAGTCGAGGTTCGGGTGTCCATTTGAGTCTAGTTTGATCTAATACTTTTTTAAGTTGATCTAAACTTTTGTTTGTTATGTTGATACTTCTATTCGCATCGGCGAGTTCTTGTCGTAAATGAGCTTCTTTATTTTTTCGAGCGACTTCTTTTTCGTACCATGTTTCTTTATCTCGAGCTAACTTTTCCATTGCTAAATTGTGTCGTTTCATCTCTGTCTCATAACCGTTGTGATTCAATTTCGCAAATAAAAATCCTGCACCGGCAAAAGCAAATGCGTTAAAAAGTCCTCCTACAACCATCGAAGCCATTTATTTAATAACATTCACGTCACTCACTTGTCAATTTTTTCAGGAATTATTTTTTTGTCTTCGAGGTATTTGACTAAAATAGATGCTATCATCACCGCGCCCGCCAATCTCAAAGTACCTTGTACACTTTGTGGTGTTGCAAGACTTTCTCCCAACACTTTTTTACTTACCATCGAAACACCAACAGCGGATAAAATTTAAAATTTCAGCATTATAAATTTGATTGATGTATTCCTTTTTCGCTTGATCTCCCATTTATTATAGTATAGAAAAAAAATTGTTTTTTATATCATAGTATCTTCTATTATTACATCAGGTCCTTTTAACCTTAGTCCCAATAAACTCCATAATGTTTATTCATTCTTAAAACAATTTCTTTTATGAAGTAATCGACGTAGACGTTTTCTAAATATCCTGGCTTTTTATCTCCATAAGGAACTAAATAGATTGCAGTTAAAGTAAAAATATCATCTACATCTGTAATGGTGATGGGATGACTTATATTTTTGAGATCCATTTTAAACTTGTTTGAAAAATCATTATAGAATTCACTCTTTAATATTTGAGTCATTGTTAAATAAGTCATATACACTCCACAATCGTCACTTCTTATAAAATCAATCAGGATCTTTTCATCTTTTTGATTCACTCGAGGGACTATCATTTATTATAGTATAAAAAAAATTTTGAAGTTCACACCACAAATCGAGATCGTTAGTCGAAATGATCTAGAACTTTTTCTACTCTAACAGGTTTTGACTCTTCTTCTTTCACTTTGTTTGTTTTTTCTTTTATGGGTGACTTTTTTAAGAAAATGTAGAAAATTACACCGAAACTCAATAGAGACACTGTTATGATGGAGGTGGGGATAGTGGTAGGAGTATTGAAAGAGCTCTCCTCGTTCGTCTTTTTTGATTTGGGATTTTTTTTTCTTTCTTTTGCTTCTTTTGAGATTTGTGCGAGACGTTTTCCAGCCTCTACTTTTTTAGGGTCTTTTTCTTTTTCTGCGTAGTAATTGACGTGTTTGCTGAGGAAATAATATTAGATGAACTCACTTCATCTTGATTATTACTCAAAACTTGCTTATTTTCTTCACTCATTTATTATAGTAGAATTTAAGTAAAAAAGTACAAGTTTTAAGTAAATTTTAAGACTACTTGATTTCTACTCAAAAATCAACCAATTAGATTTAAGCTGTTGTCTCAACTAAAACGTCTAAGATAGACTCGTTCCCATATTGTTCACCGCTCGTCTTTAAGAATTGAATATAAAACATGACAATGTCGTCCACATTCACCCCCACATCTTTTATATAAAAACCCACATTAGGAGTATAAATTTGATAACCGTTGAAGGATCCACAGGATCCACGTATTAACTCATTGGGTTGTGGGGTGGTCATATCGAGATCAGCGAGGTCTTTTTGCTGTTTGGAGCTGCCCCTTAAAAGACAATACACAGAATATCAAATCGTAAGACTCGAAATTTGATCATCGTTGTCGAACACATGTTGAACTAAAGTCACTTTTGTTTTATCATTAAAATAAGGAAGACAAACGCTAGAATGATTGGAAGGGTATCCACTATTCGAAGGTCTAGGTCTAAGCCATGACGAGCTGTTTAAAGAATTGTAGTGAAAACTATATAAAAAAGAATTAAAAGTGTTGTTCAATTTTGTATTTATTTTATTTATTTCTCTCGTGTTGGTCGTAGTATTCGTCGTATTGAATGTGATGTCGTTTTGATTTTGATGAGAGTTGATTTTATTGAATTCAGCTATATTTTCGACGGATGATAATTTTGTTTTGTTTGCTTCACTTCTTGTCTTGTTGGTGAGCGATATTGATTCGTTGGCTTGAGATCTAATTTTATTGCTATTAATTTGTGACTCAAAGACTTTTTGATTGGTTTGTAATTCTTTTATTCGTTTTTCATTTTCTTTTTTTATTTTATCGAGAGGATTCTCATAACCAAAATAGTACGTCATTTATTAAAGAACATATTTTGCGATTAAAACTCCAACAACGAGCATGATAGACCCCGTATAGATTATCTCTTGACTGCTCTCTACTTTTTTATTCGTTTCACTCGAGCTCACATTCGTCTTATTTTTCTTGGAGCTGTCTTCAAAACTCATCTTAGGGCTTTCTTTTTTATTTTTTATAGACTCTGTTTTTGGCTTTATATAATTTAAACTCTTGTTTTCTCCAAATTTCATGTTGTCTGTGGCTATCGTTAAAATATTATTAAAACCTGGAATAGGCTTTTCTAAAAGAATCATTCTTGAAGGAACTAAAATAATACCCGGACTAATCGCTAAATTTAAAACTACATTCGTACTCGATATAACCCTCCTCATATTCGAGATGAGTATCGTTGTATAATTTTGAACAATAGTATCTTCTACTATTTTTCTAAATATATCTTGAGTTTGTGAAGACTTTGCACCTTTATTGATGATACTCCACCTCGTTCTCGATTGAGCTCCTAAAACGCAATAAACATAACTTTCGATCGATTCTTGAAATAACAATTGTCCTTGTTTTGTAAGCCCATTGGATTGATAAGCAATAAAACTTGCCCAATCTTGGTTAGAAAGTTCTTTTGCTCCTTTAAATCTATAATAATTTCCATCTAAATCTTTATCTGTAGAGTCTACTTTAATATAAAGAATAGGAATATATTTTTTTACATTTTTTAAATCATAGTTTTTTAAAAGTTTTGGATGCTTCATAAATTTTCTCGTTTGATAAGATAAATGATATCTCGTTAAAGATTTTATAATAGGATGAGCTTGTGGATCTCTTAAATTTTGTAAACTCACTCCACAAATAAAACTAGCAATATACATTCCACATAACATCGCAAAATAAGGCTCGTTCATAAAGTCAAACTCAACATTTCTTATATCGGATAGATCTTGATCCATTTTTTTACCCTCTGACCATCTTTCTTTTATGGGGGGTAGTCGATCGAGAAAAAAGTCTTTATCACTCACATACATTTTAAAATTTTCTAGAGGCTCATTTAATTTTATAGGCTTTTGAAATTTTGTGTCGATAATAGGATGATGTCCCCATAATTGTCTATTCGGATTTTTAGGATAAATTAAATAAGAAAATTTTGGAGTTTCACCTCCAGTAAACCATATTTCCGGCCACGGAGCGACCACCCCTAAAAATGCTTGCCACTTTTTATTATGTTGAAAAGCGTACGTGCCAATTTCATATCGATAGTTTGGAGACTCTTTGGGTTTATAATAGACGTGATCTATTAATTTAAGATTTTTATCCACACTCGCCTCAAAATTAAACCGAGACAGATCCGCGTTGGGATATTTTTTTAAGAATCTTTGCTTTGCTTCCAATCGATACCACGTTTTGATGAGCTTCTTCGCTTTGTCGTAATCTTTTCCATAATATTTTTTGAACATAGGTTCGAGTACTGGATGATGAAAAGTACTGCTTTCTATTTCCATTTATTTAACGCTTTAAATAAATGAATAAACTAACGGTGTTTATAGAAGATTCTTCTAAGGAAATATTTCTCGAAAGAAATATCAAGATTGATAAACTTTTTGTGAAAACAGCCTCCGTTTTTTGGACCTTTAAAAATATCAAAGACAAATATAAAACGATCAAGGTAGGAAGTAAAGACGTTGTTTTAGATGAAGGTTATTATACGTTTGAAGACATTAAAGAAAAACTCGCCTCGGAAGGTATACAGTGTTCTGCCACACGAGACCACCACGTTCAAATTCTACATGAGACAGAAAATTTATCTTTATATCATTTTGGTACACTTTTAGGATTCTCTTTGAATAAAAAAATAACAGCAAATACTTGGACCAAAAGTGAAAACGTGGCTGATATTCATCTCGGACTAAAGTATATCACCGTTCATTGTGACATCGTGGATCGCTCTAAAAACTTTGACACCGATGGAAAATTAAGTTCAGCGATCGTTACGCTTCCTATCACGACGGCACAAAGCTTATCTGGATCTGTCACTCAATATAAAGACGTTGAAAGTTCTTTAGAAGTAAGAGAAGGAATTTTCAATAAATTATGTTTTTGGATAAACTCCAATATTAATGAAAATGTTGGCTCTGTTTTAATGGAGGTTTATCTTTAAATAAATGAATCAAAACACTTTTGAGAGAGAACAAGCACTAAGGGATCTTTATTATGATCCAAAATTTGGTTATAAAGGGTTAGAATCTCTTTATAGAGAAGCGTCGGAAGATGGCTTACTCATCACTAGAAAACAAATAAGAGAATGGTTGAAGACGCAAGACACTTACACGAGATATAAAAAAATTGTAAGAAAACATAAAACTCAAAAAACATTTGTAAAAGCACTTGGAGAACAATTACAATTAGATCTTGTCGATATGAGTAAACTCAAATATAAAAATAAAAATTTTAATTGGATCCTTACGGGGGTGGAAATCTTATCTCGATTTGCTTTTGCTATCCCCGTAAAAAAGAAAGACACTCAAAATATGACAGAAGCTGTAAGCGAGCTTTTAAAAGAGTTCAAATCTAGATTCGAGAGCTATCCTGAAAAAATACAATTTGATGAAGGAAAAGAATTCTACAACGTAGGAGTGAAAAGTTTATTAGAAGAGCAAGACATCGTTTATTTCTCTACACACTCTGAAAGAAAGGCTGCTATCGTAGAAAGGTTTAATAGAACTTTAAAAACAAAAATGTGGAAATATTTTTACTCAAAAGGCACCTACGACTGGATCGATGTGTTAAACGATTTTGTTTATAATTACAATCATACAAAGCATAGTACTATTTTGATGAGACCCGCTGACGTGAATGAAACTAATTCACATCAGGTTTGGACTATTTTATACGGACATTGGACCGGACAATATCCTCTTCCAAAATATAAAATAGGAGAGCGCGTGAGAGTCAGTAAATATAAAAATTTTTTCAAAAAAGGATACGAAGCAAATTTTACAGAAGAGATATTTGAAATCTCTAAAATTTTTAGAGGTGATCCTACCATGTATGAAATTACGGAAGCCGAAACGACCGCAGGGAGTGAGCCGGAACCTATTTTAGGAAAATTTTACGAAGAAGAACTCTCACCCGTGGATAAAAAAGATGATGTTTATAAAGTAGAAAAAGTGTTAAAAACGAGAGGGAATATGGCTTTCGTCAAATGGTTAGGATACAATAGTAAACATAATTCATGGGTTCAGAAATCAGAGATTTCCTCATTATAACTTAAAGAAAAGTGACATCTTAGATGTCGCCCACGGCTCTGATATAAAAACTTTAAAATAAATGGAATTTGAAGACTACGCAAATAAAGACTATGATGATTATGCTAAAGATCGTGATCAAATCGAGTTAGATAAGTTTAATAAGGGGAAATATGAAAATGTAGATGATTATTTGGATAGAGATAATATGAACGAGTTGTTAGAAAATGATATCGATGAGATAGGTAGAGAAGAAGAAACTACTTTTACAGAGCTTGAAGTGGGTGAAAACGTACCTACAGTGGAACCTGATTTAGAATGGGATAATTTTGATAATCTCGATTTAGATACAACTACTAATCCACAAGAAGACTTAATTGAACAAAGAAGAGAGATCTTAGATATAAAATTTTTATTAAATGATTTAATAGGGTTTAATGTTAGAGAAACAGATGGACCTGTCTCTAAAGAACTTTTAGAAAATTTTAGAACGAGATTAAGACAAAATGGAAGGATTTTAGGAGGAAAATTTAAAGGAGAAAAGATCACCATTTTAAAAGACGGTAAATTTGTCTACTCGAAGGATAAAAGATCTTCAACAGCTAGTAATGATTTTATAGAAATAGTGAGAAGAGCAAGAGTAGAACATCATAACACATCCTCCTCACAAATAGAAGAGAATATAGAGATGAAAGACATGAGTAGTGGAAGATTAGATGAGATAACCTCACAAATTAGTGAGGATTCGTTGGAAAGACTAAATAATGAATTAGAGTCTTATATTAATAGTTTAGAGGAAACAGTGCAAGACATCTCCCACGATGAGGATGAACTCACACCTGAAGAAGCACTTCGAACCGTAAGAGGATATCTCAACATGCCGGAGGGTCAAACGGTGGAGGAAAAACTTGACACTTTAGAAAACGAAGCCAACCACTGGAGATTCAAAAAACTTCGAGAGACGGATTAAAAAAAAGAAGCCGTGTATGATGCTATGGAAAAAATAGCGAGACTCTCAGCGGATAAAATAAAACTTGAAAACGATAGAAGAGTCGTAGAGCCAGAAACGTTGGACATTTTAAAAGAAGAGACAGAACTCAACGATCTAAACCGTTTCGAGAAATTTAAACGATGGGCGAAACAAAATTTAATAGGCTTAAGTGGCGTTGCCATCGCGATAGGAGGAATTATCACAACGGTGGTGATCAATGCTAGATCTGCTGTGAAAAAAGGAGCTCAAGCCACGAGTCGATTTGCAAAAGCTGTCGCCAAAATAGGAAAGGAAGTAGGTCCCATCGCTGCTGGTGTATTTAATATTATAAGTGGCATTTTAAAATGGGGAGCAAAAGGTGTGAGTTTTTTAGCTCAAAATTTATGGATCCTCACTCTCGCTTTAACGTGGTTCGTGTATGACGCTTATAAAAATAAAAGACGAGTAAAGTAAGTCTAGAGAGAAAAGATTCAGCATCAAAGCACAGTCAAAAACAAAACGCGAAGCGGGTGTTTCACACCCTTTTTCTTTTTTTTTTTTCTTTATAATAAATGAGTACTATTTCTGAATTGAAACCAGATTTTAGAAAACATAAGATGAGTGAGATTAAAGGTAATCGATCGAAGCATACGATTACGTTCAATCCAAATAAAGCAAATCCTGGTGAAGAAATTTACATTGATCTTCCAAGTCTCAACAAAGAAGATTGTCTCGTACCAAAAACACTCAATTTAAAATTTGATTTTAAAAATGCAAATAAAAAGTCGTGGCTCTTAAATAACCTCGGAAAAGGACTGATGGAAAGATTTTGCGTCACCGTGGGAGGTGAGACTCTATTTGATAATACAGGAAATGCTATCTACGAAATTTATAAAGATCTTTGGCTTCCCGAAAGAACGAGAGAAGAGATGTGCGATTTTGGGCTCGTCAACGAGAATACGAGAAAATTAATCTCCACGTCCGACGATGGAGCAAAGACGGGTGATGCACAAAAAGTGTCTGATGCTTTAGTCGCTAGTGTTTTAGGATTGAAGCAAAAAATAAAACTTTGTAAGATTCTAGGAGATCACGGACTGTTTTGTCCTTCTGCGTTGGAAAATAATCTTCAATATAAATTGACTCTACCTAAAGCTGATAAAATTATGGTCGCTCAAAGTGGCTCAAACGTAGAAGGTTATAGTTTAGAAAACATCGAGTTAGAGTATGAAAAAATTCAAAACGAAGAGCTCGCTCGAGAGAGTATCATGGGATACGAAGTGGGAAAAAGTTTAAGCTTCGAACATGTCACTCTATTAAAGACGACAGAATGGGATAAAGACTCGACTTTAGTCAACGAGACCATCAATCTTCCTCGAAAAAGTATGGCTGCGGTCGTGATGTTATTTAGAAACAAAACTGTGACGGATTCAGAACAATATATTTACCCCAACATAGAATCTATAAAAATTACCATCGAAGGCGTTCCAAACAGTGTCTATAGTCAAGGCATCAAAAAAGAAGATCTCTACGACGAGGCTAAAAGACTCTTCGAACATAAATCTGAACTAGAATACGAACCAAGTAGCATGAGTTTAAGAAAGTTCTTCAAAGACAAGTTTGCTTTGGTCATAGATCTTCGTACAACGGAGGACAAACTCGTTGTAGGAGCAGGAAAAAGACTTTTAAACACTCAAAATGGAGTGTTGCTAGAGATTAAGAAAAAAGCAACGAGCGAAAATGTGGTGTGTCACATCTTCGTCGTGAGTGACGGGCTCGTAAACTTTAAAAATAGAATGTTGGAAAATGTTCATTATTAACGTGGAAAATCTTTAAATAAATGGGGAACGCTTGCAGCAGTCCTTCTTGTATAAAAACAGAAAGAACAGAACGAATCATTTCAGATCCAAATCATCCTGGAGAAGTGATGAAAGAAATAAAAATAAAAAAAAGTTGTGGATGTACTTCAAGACTTGGAAGAAATGGAAATAGTTTAAAGTTAACTACTAGTTTTGATTATAATGATACATTTACTGAAGATGTTAAAACGACGAGAGAAAGCAACTAAACGCTACGCGCGACTACGTCGCTCTCACGTCGTCTCTTAAAATATGTAATTCCCTCGAGGGGAAAAAAAATTATATATTTTTTTTTCTACTCCGCTTTATATTGATAAGGAAATCTCAAACTAATCTCTAACTTCGCATATTTTTTGTCTCTTAGAATCTCACAAATTGTTTTCTTCTCTTCTTTCAAAATATGACCAAGGTAGTCTTCAAAAATAAGCTCCATATCTCTTTTACATGGATTATAAAATGTAACTAATTTTGAGATATTCTCTCGAAAAGGTTTTGTAATAGAAGTGAGCTGTTGCGTGATGACGATAACACTTAGTCCAAAATGTCTCGCAGAAAAGCCAAGTTTTACGAGCTCGGATGTACGTTTTTTTACAAAGAAGAGCTCGTGATGTCGTCTAAAATAATGAGAGAGTTCGTGCCTTTAGCAAACTCCACAACCATTTTTATAAAAGACTCCACGTTGTCTTGCTCACAACTGATCACGATAAAGTTCTCATCCTCATCGTAGGACCAAGCTTGATACGTACTGTTCCACTCGTAGGTAGGACAAATAAGAAAGATGTAATCAAAATAATTTAAATAATTCTTCTCTAAAAAGTTCAACAAATAGTAAGTCTTTCCAGAGTTGGTCATGCCCACGATGATCATATTAAAAGGATCTCCATCGATGTTCGGCGTCGTTATGCTTTTGGATTGATTTGAAATTTTATTTAAGACTCCTGTGTCTTGTTTTTTGTTTTGTCTTCTATTCGTGATTCTTCTTTCTGCGTACATGCTTCTTTATTATTAGAATTTTGTAAATTATTGTGAGGACTTTGAGGACTTTGTCCTCGCGAAGCGTTTACGACATGTTTTCCTACAATTAAAGTTCCAGAGAATAATCCAATTAAAGGTATAAAAGGCGTAATATACTCTAAAATAAATTTTACATCTTGACGAAAAGGTTCGTTGTCCGCAAGTTCTCTTCCTAAAACTGTAGCGTTCTCGATGAGTTTTAAGTGTTCTAATAGTTCTGAAAATTTTCCTATCGCCATGTCCGTAAACAGTTCATTCGTTTTATTCAATTGCTCGCGTTGATAGTCTTGAAAAATTTGTTCTAAAGTTTTTTCGGAAGCTTTTTTAATATAAGCTTGCGAGTAATAACCGCCCCCGGGACGTTTTATTTCTTTTGTTGAAGCAAGTTCTAAAAGCGCTTCTCTAATACTCATTTCACTCATTTATTAAAGCAAATTTTATCATAAAAAAAGTGAGCGAAGCGAAACAGCGAATAAATTAGCGAGTGGCAACTCGATGAACGCCTTGCAATTGGTCGCTTGAATAAATGAGTCAAGTGAAGCGCGGGTGGTGTTATAAATATTGCAGTGGAGCGCTTATTAATCATTTGAGACTCCACTACAGGACACCCTAGACCTAAAACTTAAGAGCTCAGCCGCCGTCTTGGATTTTGACTGAAAAAATCTCCGTAATAGTAGCTTCTACTAATTTTTTTTTTCTCATTTAAGCGCTTCGCGGCCTTCGGCATTTCAAGATGGCGGTCATGATGACGTCATAGCCAGCTCAGCCGCCGTCTTGGATTTTGACCGAAAAAATCTCCGTAATAGTAGCTTCT
>JAODVM010013232.1:0-20261 GCA_025400095.1 Phenganax marumi
CACGACTCACGACTTCTTACTCACGACTCACGACTTTTTACTCACGACTCACGACCCACGACAATAAGGGACACTCTGATTTTTGCATAAATAGGAAATAAGTCTGACGTGTCTGATACTAAACGGTAAAAAGAGTATGCCACTTCAAGACTGAAATTGTCTTCAGTCTTACACAATTTTCGACTAGTTATCACCAAACAAATAGGTCGATTCGGGAGGATTCAGAACTTGAATAGATGCACATGTTGTTTTATTTATCAACATCTTTGCAGGTACGCTAATTGTGACTCCCATTGTTAACCACGAACGAACGTATTCAAAAAACATTGTACAACGCAACAAGACAAGTGTTTTAAAATCGGCTTAACTTCAAGTAATTTTACATAGTACTGCTTTCTCGTTTTACATCACAACAAAAGGGTATGTTATTCCATAGTTGTTGCGCACAAGCACACTGTTATTATTAAGAATGTCTTAACAAAAGGTATGTCTTGAATCAACTCAGTATATTTCAGAGCCAGTAACACTGTGGATATAATCTACAGTTATTTTCGTACATTCCTTATAGCAACCGAGTAACCTGAGCTGACAGCATCAACTAATATAATACACAGCTTACTGTTTCTACGTTGTCTTGTAAGATCAGGATAATACTTGTATTGCATTTGGTCTTGAAATTTTTGATACCAGCTGCAAGATTGCATGGAAAATTGTACTTACCCTGATCACGAAAAACTGATCCTTACCAATTATAATAAAAATAATAATAATAATAATAATAGTAATAAAATGCATTTCTATAGCGCCATTTCCTTGAGCTCAATGGCGCTTTACAGTATTTCAAAATTTAAGAGTTGTCATATCTGCATGCATTAAATCTATTTACGTATCGTAGAAGGAACAATAAGACAATCTAGTATCATTACAATATTTAGTACTTTTGTGGGGGGTGCCGAGAGAAGTATTTTGTCGAAGAACGGCATTTTCCCAATACTGTCTGACCAGTTCCTTTCACGCGCGAAGCATCATATAAAATTTTAGGAAACTCGGACAATATTTGTTCTTTTTCCAGGACAATTCATGAGGCAGATGTTTTCCCGGAGACTTTTACCTACGAGAAAGATCATCAAGATTATTTTTATCATTATTATTTTCGCTATCTTTCTATCGAACATTAACAGAAGATCGTCAAGCCAAATAGATATCACAGATCGTTTATCAAACAATTTATCAAGAGAATTACAAAAGAACTTGCCCATTCAAACAACTACAACAAATTTTCATCATTCAAGAGAATTGCAAAAGAACTTGTCCATTCAGACAACTCAAGCACATATTCATCATACATGCGACATAGCTGTTGAGAAAAATGGAGTTCCTTTAGCCCACAGATTTCCACAGATTATAATAATTGGTTTTGGAAAGGCGGGAACTCGTGCCCTATATCAAATGATTCGCATGCACCCGGACGTTGTTGGTCCTTCTCATGAAGTGCGATTTTTCTCCAATGACTTGAAGTACGGCCAGGGGATTCACTCATACACGAGGCTGATGCCAGTGACAACCCTAACACAGAAAACAATAGAGAAGAGTCCTGATTATATAATCCGAACAGTTGCAGCAAAGCGATTGAAGAAAGCGCTTAATCATTGTCATCGTGGTGATACAATCAAATTCATCGTTGTTCTGCGAGAGCCCTTCGACAGAACAATCTCAGAGTATCTTCACTGGAAATTATATTTAAAAAGCGTAGGAAAAACTCTCAAGGACTTTGAGAAACTTGCGATTAAAAAATCAGGTGTGGTCAACAATTTTCTTGCGCAGGTAACTGTTGTATTCAAACAACGTAGCTAGAAGTTGCAAAATTATTGCAAGCTTGTAGCAGCGTTGCTTTCAGTTAATAACCAACTATGCGCTCTGATCAACCGATATTCAGTAAAAATAAGTTATTCTTTTTCAGGTCAACACAAGTATTTATTCTTATCACATTAAAAACTGGTTGAAAGTATTTGATAAGAAGCAAATGTGTTTTGTCGACGGTGATCGTCTGATCAAAGATCCTTACTCTGTTGTGAAAAAGTTAGAAAAATGCCTTGGATTGCGAGATTTTATTGCACCAACGCACTTCTTCTTCGATGAAATGAAAGGATATTATTGCCCTGTGGATGCTGATGGAAACGTGAAATGTCTCGGTGCAGCTAAAGGTAGAAAACATCCAGTTATCGACAACGAGGTTGAAAGAAAAGTGCGGAAATTTTTTGAACCATACAACAAAGAACTTTATGAAATAACTGGCATTGATTTTGGATGGACGTGAAAGGTTAACTCTGCGCCAAGGGCTTTGAAGGCAAAACGATTAAGCAACAATAGAGAAAAGATTCCAAGCGTTTATAAATATCGTCGTTCAAGTGCAAACAACACAAGCACAAAAACTGAATATGTTCAGTTCGTCTGTGATACTGGGAGATGAGCATAATGGTCTTCTCTTTAACCACGGTACACAGAAACTCAAAAACGCCTTCAAAACTTTGCGCAAAGAGGCATACATAGAGTCGAAGACATCGTGCCATTAGGGCGTGAATACAATCTTGCATGCTCTTGCCAATCACTATTTTGTTTGCTGCTGAACAGCATTGCTCATTTTGTTGGAGTTGTCGAGACTGTTGGAATTATTGTAGGTTTACATGAAGTGAAGACGCTAGTACTACGTGTCATATCTGCAGGCTCAGATCGAAATGTTTATTTAATAAGTACTAGTAACAAGATTGGAAAATTTCATGTAAATTTTTTCCAATATCAAATGATTGAATGGATGTTTCCCGCTGATGTTTCCTGAGATTTATTTAAGCTAGCTTATGCTTTTGCGGCTAAGAAGATTATTTTAGCGATATAGACAGAAGAAGTGAACATGTACATAGAAAAGCGCTCAGGTCTCAGGACTTGCGCTTATTATGGCTCGAAAAATTCGCTGGCCGTCTTGAATGTTATTTACATTGTAAGTTTATTGTTCATTTTAGTAACATTTTAAGCAGTAAATGTTTGGTAATATTTTCTCATAGTATTCGAGAAAATAAGTAGAAGCTTGAGGATACAACTTGCATTTCATGGTGTTGTTGCACTCCAGAATGTTTACGTGTCAAATACGAAACAATTTCTATACATTCATATGAATTTTAAGGAAGGGTTCTGTGCATAAATTAAACTTGAGGATGTTTAACTATGCACAGGTGTTCTTACTGAATGTTGGAGAGTTGGTACAAAAACAATTAGAATAAATAATTGGGCCCCAGTGCTTGGCCTGGAAGGAGGCTGTTAGTAGAGGTCAAGGAAAGAAGCTTGTACCCTCCCTATTCGCTTTACTTGTCCAACACCAGGTGATTTTGGTTGTCAACGGAACAACCTTGCATCATGATGGTCCAGGGCAGAAATTTACTAATCACACTTTGATATTTTGTTTTTGTTAGTTTTTAGCAATTTTGTTGATATCTATTGCTGTGTATGCAAAACTGACGGCTGTGTTGACCAGTTTGCCAATACTGGGGGCGGTAGTAACGTGTGGTGTTTTTTTGTTGTTGGTATCCATTTTTGGTCTTATTGGTGCTGTCAGACACCAACTTGTTATTCTCTTTTTTGTATCCTTTTCTCCAACATAATTCTTTAAGCAGTAAAAGAAGAAAAAAGTTCTGTCGTTGCATATTCAATTACGGCCCCATACAAGCAGGCTTATTTGCATATATTCAATGAATCATTGCAGTGTTCCTTAATGTGTATAGTACATGATAACTTTGGCATTCTTGTTCTTGTTCTTGCTCTCTGTATCCATTGCTGCTCTGGCTGTTCCCCCTGGTAAACAAGAAGCATTGCTGAAATCAAGTTGGCAACGTTTGGGAAATCAAACTAAAGATGAACTTCAACATGCAGGCAACTGCTGTGGTTTCAAAGTATTGGCAGATCTTGCTAACACAACAATGTCTCACCCACCTTGTTCCAAGGTAGTACTGTAGTGTGATGCTGTAAATGTGCATGCTTTTCTAACCTTTGCTAGCATTGACCAACTACCAGTGCACTGATGTCTTTCAGTCAACCTGGGTGATTTCTTCTACTTTTACCTTTTTTAATTGGTAGCGATGATATTGAATGCTTTAATTTCCAGCTCCCATGTTGTAAAGATCGTGTGAAGTGTGATACTTGTCCAGCGTGCTTCACTTACTTCAAGGATTCCATTGATCAAGTTTTGTCCGTTGCTGGAGGTGTAGGGCTGTTCTTTAGTTTTACTTTGGTAAGAAGTCATTTTGAGCAAATTTAAGCTAATTAAAATCATGGTAGATACCAAAGGCCTTTCGAGATATTTCGAGATAATTCAATTTTCCATTTGTACTTTATATGTTTTTGTAATGAAATAGTGTAGTATGGAACAGAACGCTTGCATAATTTGTAAATGCATGTGTAAAGGTTTAGTTACAATTAACCATGCAAAGAATATTTGAAATTAACAACTTTTCCTTTTACACTAAGTCTTGCTGTTTATTTTGCAGATATTTGGTGTTTACGTGGCCCACAAATATCGAAATATTAAAGATCCCAGAGGTCTGTCGGGATCGTTTCTTTAAAGTGAACTTTTTACAGAAGTGTATGCTAATATACAGTACGTAGTTACTGCCTACGTCATGCCGTACGTAGTTACTGCCTAAGGTCATGCCGTAGTGAAGACCGTACGTGAAACAGACCAATTTGACGCTATTTAAACGCATGCATATCTATTTTATTTAGAAATGAATAAACTTTAGCGAGTCATTTGTGTGGACTTAATTGTCGTACTGTAAAGTGAAAAGTATCTAGAGAACTTTGAAAATTTGACTCGTTTCGTTCATTCGTGGGAATAATCTATGTATCATGTCAAGTTGCAAGTTTGCCATAGCAACGCGTCCTCTTGAACACTTGTTCAAGGATTAGATACTACAGGCTCGAGTGCACAAAGTGATTTACTTTTGTGGTTGAAGTCGTAAATCGAATGTTGCTGTGGTGGATATCAACACAGTCATGTTTGTCACGCTCGCTAATACTTTGCGAGAGGATATTTCGGCTTGCTTGGACTTGATATGTGATAAATGGATACTCATTTAAAAACTCGCTATGAACTATGACTGAACACTTCCAGAAAACCGGCTGTCGAAATGTTGAACGACTTGAATCCCGAAATGACAAGTGCTTCTAATCATGTTTTTCCCGTATCTGAAAGTGGTGCTTATGAATCTGAGATTCTGAATGCTGAACCTAAAAAACTGAAAAGAAAAAATCTGAAGCGAATGCATGCAAACCTCTCGGGCACAAAATATGCTGTTGGTAGGAATTATTTAGGATTTGTATAGATTTTTATGACTTTGTAAATTTCGATATTTTTATAATCCATGCTCCATAAATGACATTTTGATGAACATAATGAATTGTTTGTTGGAATATTTACAGTCCATGAGGTATGTCTGTCCATGGGATTCAGTGTGGTTAAAGAGACAGATCCTAACTGGTAATACTGTTCATAGTACACTTGCTCAAACCTTACAACATAGAAGATATGCTCTACCTGTGTGAGATTCAGCCACCTGAAAGGGCACACTTGTATATTGCCCAAATGCTGGATTGGACAACTGAAAATTATTGGTTTTTTTACTAGTTTCTTTATTTGGAACGATTCTTGTGTTTCTGGTGAAAGAATTGTTGAGTTAAAGTCTTATCAAGTAAATTCAATATTATAGATGAAGTCATTATTATTGCCTGTAATAATCTAGTAAGGTGTGTTGCTTTGACCACTGTTACTTACTCTTTGCCAGAGAATAAATCATTTTCCGGGGATGGGAGAAATATGCCGTAAAGATTCTTTAGCTAGACACATGAGTAGGTGAGGCATAACTCTGCAAAACATAATAATGTCAACTTCACCTGCTCTACTTTTCATCAATGTACCACTTATTTTTGTTATTTTTTCAAGTTAGTTGCACTGACAAAGGTCTGGGTTAATAGACCGAAAGCTTTGCAATGATAAATATATGTGGTGTATCCACACACTGATGCTTATATTATTTTTGTTTGTTTAGTTGGTTGGTTGTGTGTTTGTCTGTCTGTTTGTTCTTTTTCATCTGTTTGCTCATTTGTTTCTTTGAGCATTGTTTTTTAGCTTGTTTATCTGCTTGCATATTTTTAAATCTGATTGTTTGTCTGTTTAATTCATCTACGTCTAATTAGATCATGATGTTTATTTAGAATGGAAAAGGCATTTCCTGAAGATTACAATTTTGCTCCTGCAACTTGGATTTTGCCTGCAGAGTATCTTTTGAGATGCAATTTTCAAAGACTTTCCAATTCTTGCAAATTCATCCATTACAAATTTTTGTAAAGTTAAAAAATGTAGTGTTTTTGGATTTATTGGTTGAATTCCCAAGGTATCGTGAATGAATGCATTTGTCATATAATTTTCTCTCAGTTGCATGATTCCTTGACTGCGTAGATGTACGTTGTTCACAAATTATTGCAGAGAATTGAAGAAAAAGAAGAGAAGAAGGACATTTATTGTGAAACCTGCCAATGGTGCCATGGGAAGTGGGTGAGATAATTGCTCTGATTCCTTTGTTAAAACAGCATCAAGCTAAGCATTTTTTGATACAGATTCCAAGGGTATTGCAATCTTGTACACTGACTAAATTACAACTAGCAAGATACTTGAGAATGCTTTGGAAACAGTAGTATAGTAGTTTATTTGCTGGAAATCATAGTTGATGAACTAAAGTACGTTTTAGGATCTATTTGGTGAAGAATGCTGACCAAATTCGATCAAATCACAATATTGTTGTACAAGAGTATATTGATAAGGTGAGATGAGTTACATCACTGTTTGTTTGTTTGTTTGTTTGTTTGTTTTCTTGCTTCTTTTTGTTTTTGATGTTTGTTGGCTTGCTTGTTTGTTAAATTGCATCTCCATTTGATTTTTTGTTAGTTTATGTAGTCGTCTTCCTTCCATTATCTGCGGTTGATGCCCATTGGTACGTGTGCGTTTTGATTTGTTTATATTTTTCCAGCCAATGTTGCTTGATGGCTACAAATTTGATCTTCGAATTTACGTTTTGGTCACAAGTTGTGATCCATTGAGAATTTTTCTCTACGATGATGGATTGGTAGGTACATGTAAAGCGACAGTTGCTGGTAATTAACCAAGAAAACTCACTTTGCTCAATTTTGATAGATCGACGTACGTTTGTAATTGTAGGTGAGATTAAGCACGAAATGTTACGAATATCCTAGCAATGCCAATCTTGTAAGTTTGTTTTTATTTGTGTTGGCAAAGTTTGTAAAATTAATGAACCGTTTTGATACATGTATGTAGCTATATTGATATAGACAATGAACGATATTCCGTCTTTTCGCGGATTGGTACTTATAGCTAATCTATTCCAAAATTAATGTATGTTTCTCTGCAGAATGATTCATTTATGCATTTAACGAACTATTCGGTGAACAAGCACAACGAGAATTTTTCAACTGACGAAGACTCAAGCAAGGGAAGCAAAAGGTCGACTATCTTTAGTAAATTATTCTTGCTAATTTACGCCACTTCATTTTTTTGATTTTGCACATCAGCCGTATTCATGTTCACTTGAGCGGTTCCTATACTATTTTTGAAGAAATATATATTTTACTGGATTTATCTACCTAGTCGGATGAAACTTATCGTAAAAAGAAACTTCAATTAAAACATTTGCCGTCTTCACAACTTTTTTATATTGTGCATTTATAAACACTACAGTGGAAATGTGAATAATCTCGAATTCTGTTTTTGTCAGATCTTTAGCATTTCTTACTCAGTGGCTGAGGAAACATGATAAGAATGTCGCAGCTGTTTGGAATAACATTACGGTTGGTTAAGGAAAATGTTTGTTCTTTAAAACTTAAATCTCGTTCTCAAAATAGGAGTGCAACTGTCCGCTACATCGCATTGTTGATTCACTGTACTAAATTAAATAATTTTTATTTCAGGATCTGATCGTAAAAACTCTTATAGTTTCTCAACCTCATGTTTTGCACTCCTATCGTTTATGTCGTCCTGGATCAGATGCCAGCAATTCTAGTGTTTGTTTTGAGATCTTGGGATTTGACGTTTTACTTGATCAGAAATTGAAACCTTGGTTGCTAGAGGTAATAAGATGTAAATAAAATCTATGACAAGCGAATCCGTTTCAGGGGTCAGCGGAGCGAGCGAGCGAAGCAGCGGCCTAACTTGTGTAGTAGGCAATGAACTGAGTAAAACTGGAAGGATAACTGAGTCCGTGACATGTTTCCAGGTGAATCGTTCCCCAAGTTTTGGCACGGATTCGAAGCTTGACTACAATATCAAAAGTGGACTGCTACGTGACGCAATAAAACTACTAAATATCAGGTGCGATATAGCAAGTTTTTTTATTGGTTGCTATGCTTTCTGCGTAAAGTTTCGTCAGGGGCCGTTTGTTCGAAAGTTGGATAGCACTATCCATTAATTGCATATATATGATAGTGAATTTTCAACGTTCATAAAATTGGACAAAAAATGTTCCATTTTGGTCAGCGATATAAATAATAAAGACTTTATTCTATCTATATCAGTCGTAGCTAATATTATGTTACGACGATCAACGGGAAATATTACGAAGGCTACAAAAAATCACTATCCAGCGGCTAGCGCTATTCGCCTTTCGAACAACCAGCCCCAGGCATTTATACTTTTTAGCAAGCTTGTTTAATTGACATACAAATGAAGATTGGAGATGAAGCGAGAAGTGCAACTTCTTTCTTGTTTCAAGGCCTTGTGATAGAAAACACGGTGTAGCTGTAGAAAAGGCTCAAAGTCGACGAAGATTGATGACGCAGCCAAAAAGAAGCGGCCACGAATTTGATGTGTGTACAATATAGTGTATTGTTTGATTCATCTACTTACTTAGATCAGGAACTGATGGAAGATTAGAGAAAAAGGCTTATATTTGGTTGCATACATTAGATAGTTTGGGATTTTCGATTGCGTACAATTTGTTGTTGTTCTCGCTTGTCCTGCTTTCTGCATCTACTCATCAATAGTTCTTTACTGCTAGCTATATGCCAAACAAAGTTTATTGTTTTGTCGTTAAACTTTTTCCTGAAGTATTTTTTTCTTTTTCGGTGTTTTTGATAGATGAATTTAACAAAGAAAATCATTTTAGAGAAACGCATTGCGCAGTTAGTAAGTTCCGTTTGAGTTAGAAGTACATATATTCACGCGTTTGTGTGTAACAGTTAGGTTTCACAATTTTCTTTCCAATGTTTTAGAAAGAACAACTTTCCCGAATTCGCACTGACGCCACAAGGGAAGAATACGAATTCAGAAACTCGGTTCGAAACTGAACTTATGTTGTTTTATATTTTTATCCTGATTTTACGATTTCTAGTCTGTTTCATTTTGCAGGGTCACTATCGGAAAATATACCCACCTCGAGATAAAGAGAAGTCACAACTATACGTGAAGTTACTTGACGGAGCGTTGAAACTATTTTCTACAGGTATGCAATGTTACTGCTATGTGGTTTTTTTTTGCAATGTGATACATCTGCAATCTATCTGCAGCCACAATCGCCCACAAAATGTATTGAAAGTTTCATTGAAATCTCCCCTCCCCTATTCGTGCGCAATGTTGTGACTGGCAAGTGGCAACCTGGCTGAGAAACAAGTAATGAAATCTTGAAAGCTTTCCACACGTATCGACAACCGTGACAATAGATTACTATCACCATTTTGACAATTTCATATTCTCAAACCACATCAGTTGTGAATGGAGGCAAGGGGGTTGTCTGAACTATTTTGTGGACCAATACAGGTATGGTAAAAACTGCCAGCTTGATTTATCATTTGTGCGTTTCAATTTAGGTAGAGCGTCGTCTAGCAGTCACAAACAACCCAAGTCTCCATTCATTGCATTAAAGGTAAGATGAAAAACAACAAAATTCAAAATATGTATATTCTTGCTAAGTCTATGATTTTGTTTTGAAGGAAGAAGAAATACTGGATCTATTAGAACAATGTGAAGTTGACGAACAAGCGTTCTTGGAAAATGACCAACCCTTAGTGAAAGGGCCAAAAGTAATAACAGTTTTACATGCAACATATTCTCGGAGTCTGAAACCTTCCAGATTTGTACTAAACCAGTTCGACCACCCGTGCTAGTATTTTTTTAAAAAGTCGTAGATGTTGTTGGTTTCGCACGTCGTCATTATATATGCTACCTATTCTATTTCTAGCCGTTGTCGTCGATGCCAAGTGCAAAGCCCAGTGACGTCAAATCTATAAAAAACGACGATGGATTCTCAGAAGAAGACGAAGAAGATTATAGTGATTTCTCTTGTTCATCGAGCACGCGTAGTATCTCTAATGATCGTAGTCCCGGCACTAACTCGCGCCCCCTCCGCTCTGCCACGAGACCTGCTACAGCCTGCGAGGTCAAAAGGATTTCATCAGCGACGTCCTTGCAGCGATCGAGAATTTCAAGGTCTTTGGTTAACTTGACCAAAGATCAAGTTGGGTTGAAGGTTAATACTCCAAATGTTATCAGGATTGTGTAGGATTTGACGAAGCATTGAAATCGCTGAATAACAAATTGGCAATATCTCAATTTGAACTTGTTTTCCAGGATACAGCGAAAACCGAGGAACTAACGCGACGAACATTGATGTTACTCTGCGATGTGAACATAAAATTTCCTGGAAAATCAGAAGAAGAAGCTTCAGTCATTATCAATCATGTACATATTAACTTTCATGTCCGTACATTTTTTTTTATTTTACAATCTTTGGTATTACAAGAGCTGCGTGCTCTTTTACGGGTGAGACCTGGTGAGACCTTTTTATGCATGCAATATTTATGCATACAATTATTAGGCTAACACGAGGGATGTTCCTGTGGGATGTTTGCTTCAACATCTCATAGCTCCTTTGAATGTTTGGTTTAATACAGTCCTCTAGGAGCATGCAGTGCAGCAGTATCCTGACAAGCGTATTCAAATTTTTGTATTTTTCTAAGGTCTATGATAACTGGAAATATCACAAGGAGAGAGTCGCCAATTATTGGTTGGTGAAGTTGGATTCTGGGAAAAGGCGCAAAGTGATTGATATAGTGCGAGGAAACGTCACATCCATTTTGCAGAAAGTCTGGGGGGTCAGTGATCTAGACAAGTTGAAACTTTCAAGATTGTTTACGAAAATATTTAATAGAATGCTGTGGAGTCATGGGCAGGGTTTGTGGAATTGTTTTTCAATGTTTCGGTGAGTTGTATTTTTTAAAGTTGGTCCGGGTATGCTCGGGCAACTAAGTTATTTAAAAGCATTTGATATATATTTTGGGTTAAAAGCTTTCTGCTGTGTTTCTGTTTGCGCTCATTAAATTCAAGCCTTTTAAAAGATTATATTTTAGTTGTTTTTATTTATCTCTGACTTCCCCTCTTCGTATTGCGAAACTGACTGATTTCAATCATTTTAACACTTCATATCTGAAACTTGTGATTGATATATATTTTTATAGCGACTCCTGGGAAACGATATTCAATAAAAGTAGAGATATTTTAAGTCCAGTAAGTAATTTTTCATTTCCAATACCTGCTTTACAATATCCGCCCTGCTCGATCGTGCCTTCAGCATATTCTGTAATACAATGCAACCTAATGACATTAGGTTAGCGTTTGGTAATATATTTGATATAATGTGCTGTGTTTTGCAGCTTGAAATGTCTTGCTGTCGCAGAACTATTTCTTTGTGCAAAGAATGTCTTCTGGTTGTGTATGTTTTTGCGGCAATGGAAACCAAACATGAGGCTGCAGACAGGTAGTCTTCTGTTGCGGTTACAATTGATGAAAATCATGTAGCGTTTAAAATGACATTATTCCGTATACACATGCAGTTTTCATATTAAGAACTTAAGCACCCTCTTAATACATTGATTGTGATGTGTTTGCATGATTTAGCATTAGCTTAGAACTTTTTCATAACTTTTGAACACGCAGATTGGCGCACGTAATGTGACGTGACAAGGAGCTACAAATTTTTGTATTCTTCCGTGTTTCAACCCGTGGCCCAAAAGGAGAGACTTTCCAAGTGGCAACTAGGCGAACTTTCCCGATGAAAGCGTTCAAGAGAATATTCACGAGTGGATCTCTAGTGAAAAACTAACACATCGCTTTAGTTCAAAATTCTACATCAAAACTTAAGGCTTTAAAACGTTTGAGTGCACTTTTAATAAGAAGCGTAGAAACACTATGTGGCAGAGGTAATGGGTTAAATGAAAAAATTGATTCCTAGTTCTAAATCAGAAACCAGAAACCTTGGGGAGAGCGTCAACCGTCAGAATCAACGTATCTGCTCGTACCTTAGTCGGAAATGGTCGGTACTGACGCCACCGCCAGAGGCAGAAGGTAAAAAAGAGAAAAGAAATTATTATTTTTTTAATTTTTATTTTCGTTTTTCAATAAAATCGTGGCCCAAACCATATCGCATATCAAGATGAGCGTGGGCAGCAATGTTGGAGAAGAATTAATGGAAAGGACATTATCTTTGGTCCGTTTCAATGAACCTCCATTTCAGGCGCTTCATGGCCTCAATGAAAGCAACCCAGTTGTCCTAGACAACAAAACAAATTATCAACGTCCTGTTTCATCAGAAGCAAGTGATCATTTTCGAAGACGTAGAGAAAGGAACGTCGTCAGCAGTCGTTTGTACAGAAAACGAAAACGGCAAAGAATGGAAAGTCTTGAATTTGAAAATCAGCGATTGCAAGAACACATCTCTCAAGCTGAGAACGAACTGGCTGAATTGAGACGAACCTTTCAAAGTTTTGTGCAGCATGCAGAAAGCTGTCCTCATTGTTCAAATGCAGCAATCTTTTTCAAGTAAAACTTGTTTTTGCCGTGAAACACTTGCAGCGAATTCTCTGTTTTAGATTATACTTTTAAGAACTGCTTTGGCCATGAAAAATGACCAGCATTAGTTTTTAGGTTCTTAGGACCAAAGATCAAGCTTATGAATGTTTTTTGGTGTTTTTATTTATATCTACTTTTAGGTGGGTAATTAAGCTTAAAAACTAAGCAAATATTTATTAATAAAGTTAGATTTCTTATTATACATGAAAAGCTTTAGCGAATCTTTGATATAAAATCAAAATTTGAAATGAAACAATTTTTGAATTTCTTTTATCAAATTTAGTGCCGGCCATTGATCGCATTGTTGCCTAATTTTTCTCGGCTGTAAGAATCCGGTAGGATAAAAGCTCCGATGTTCTTTGACCAATCACGCTGAAGTTATGGCGTCCATAGTAGCAGCAACTTTGTTTATGTCAAGATTTATAAGCTTGTAAAGAGCATTTCAATTTGAACGGTATGGGTAAGACCGGTTTCTCGTGCGAAGTTAAGCTTGATATTCACTTGGTGAGTTACGAAGTTACCGTGGTTTTTGCGTAAATTTGAAATTATTCAGTTGAGTTGAATATGGACAACAGCTGGCTGTTGAAACACGATTATTACGAATTTTAGGTTTCATGTCCTGGTACAAGGCATCTTTCCAACAGGAACTTGCTATTTCTAAGGATTGCCCTTCTTGGCTGTTCTAAAAGAACGAAATCTGTTTATGCCTCTTTTCCTTTGATATTCAATGAGAGATTATACTTTGAAAAGGTAAGCACAGGGATACTGGCGCAATCTCTCTCGCTTTAACTTGAAAAAGTTGATAAATAGCAAACTCAGATGATCAAGTCTTATGATTGGCTTTCTAAAAGGAAAAGTTTGGTTTTACGATTTTGTCCCAGTTCTAATACTCGCACAATACTTCTAGATCTACATGAACGTAAAGGAACCAGATGAAGTTCTGGAAATGTTAGAAGGTAAGAACTCACTAAGTATGCAGTAAAAATAATCCCTTCTGGAGACTTTGTGTTGCAAATTCTGGATTCTCTTCAACTTAGATTGCAGTCTTCTGTAGTATCTTATGACTTAGAGTCAGCAGGGATTTACAATTGTTCACTTAATGCTCATGCACACTTTCTCTATACACAATATAAAATAATCTTCTACCATTCTACTTTTTGGCTCAGTTCTTCCTATGTTATATTTATTTCAATTTCTGTAAAAATAGCTATAATTTTGGAGCTTGTCAGTTTGCTTGGATAACCCTTCTTCCCAGATGAGGTTCTCCCTCTTCATGTCAAAAGCAAAATGAAATACAAGTTTTAAGAAAAATTGCACCGTGCGACATGGCCAAGGCTCACACACCAGACACGATTAGGCAAAACGACACGATTTTTCAAATATTAAAAGCGAATAAAATCCATGAAAGACATGTAGGCTACATAACTAAAAATATATCACCTTTGAAAACGTGGAGAATCTTAAGTAGAATCAAAGTTTATTATACAAGTTAGCAAAAGTCGAAAAATCGTGTGCCTGCTACTCCACTTTTATTCGTCTTACATAAAGTTTTTACGTCCTGACTGGCCCGCTGGCCAGGTGCGTATTTGTCCCTACACATAAAATAAGTAACAATATAATCTAGAAGTTTGAACGTTACGCTGTGTGATTTCTTTACGTTATGGCCGCGGACTCCGCTCTTGATAAAGAACTGTATTTAGCGATCGAAAAATGGCGTGAAACATGGAAGAACAGTACAATTGATGAAGTATTACAATTGTACACTGAGAATGTGAGGGTCATGAGAAGCGGTTTAGGTCTGATCACTGGTAGGGAACAGCTTAAACCCACATTGTTGCACTTTGGAAACGACCTGGGCGTCGCAGATATCATTTTCTTTAGCGATGAGATTTCTGGTGGTGGTGAGCATGCGTACCAGCGTTACCATGAAATACTCGTGAGAAAAGACGGTAGTGAGATTGCAACCATATATGGAATGATGATTTGGAAGCGAGTTTCAGGTGCTTGGCTCATTGATATGTACTCAAACTGCGCCGTTAGACCTCGAGAAGAAATCACAAGAAATTTGAAACTGTCAATTCAGCAAACTTTTGATGCGTTTGGTCAAGCATGGGCTGATCATGACATCAAAAAAGCCATGGATTATTTTAGTGATGATTGTGTGTTTGTGCCAAGAGGACGGCGTTTAGAAGGAAAGCAAGCTGTGCGTGACTGGTTAACTGACGTGTTCTCATCATTAAAGTGGGGTTTACTAAGCATTACAGTTGAAGAGATCACTCCTATTGCTGAAATCTACATTGCCTCTCGTCTAGTCCACGTGTCTTTCTCCAAAGTAAGCGTCCTTGATGATCAAGGAGGCGTCGTGTTTCAAGGATGTGGCAATGCTATTCTTGCTGAGCATGATGGGAAATGGCTGATTCGTGAAGCGATCTGGAGTAGAGAGAACTAACATTTCAAATACTTTAAATAAAGCTCACTCCAATTGGTCCAGAGTGCTTTACGTGCACTAATTATAGTTTAGTGTTGAATTTCAAATTTTATACTTTGTGAGTTGTCTATATATTCTGTACTATGGAATTAATTACCTTACTTGATTGTTGAAATGTTACTTCGTATGATCTGTATTCTTTTAAATTTTGATAATGACAGAGATTGGTTGAGATTTGCAAATAGCTGAATATGCATGCATGAAAATAACACCGTCCCAAAATGTCCTTTGATGCTGCTCGGTGCGTGAATTGAAATAAACGTTGTCTTTTAGAGGAGAACATCACCATTGAGTTGTTGCAATATTCAAAACGCCGTCAAGGTATAAATAATCTTTAGGCCCGTTCTCCACTACGCGAATTTTGTCGAGCGAAAAATGAATCCAGCAACGTGATTCGCTAGCAAAATAATTTGCCGCGAAAAAGTCGAAAACGAGCGAATCACATTGCCAGATTTCTTCTTCGCGCGAACAAATTCGCGTAGTGGAGAACGGGCTTTAGACTATAGTATCTTAGACTTCAAGTATGGTGGCGATATCTATTTTAGTCATTGTCTTAATTAACTCGTGTTGCGGCTACATTGTATATATCAGGTGGAAGACTCCTGGCTTACCACGAAGAATCTTCAAGGAAATTTCTTTTTCCCGACAAAACTCTGACGAAGAAGAATGGTCTTGATCGTGAAATTCTCCTCAGTCGAACTGCAGATTTTCCGGTAAAACTTTTGGTTTATTTCAGTTGGATCAATCTCAGTGACATATATAACCAATAACTGAACGTTTAGAATTTTTTCTGGACTAAGTTTGAAGTTTTATTGATGTATGGATAAACTAAAGCTGGCTCACGCTCTCTCATGAAACAGTGCGGTTACTGAAAAATCAAGAAGCGCTATAATATATTTTTTCAAGGATGATGATTGCTGTATTTTAGGGCATCAATCCAAAACTAGAATTTTCGACAAATACAACAATACAAGAGGACCGAGTCATGACTCGTCGGAGTCCAGTGTCACTTGCGCCTGAAATCGAACAGGTAGAAAATAGATATGGTAGAAGTTTGTTAGGGCCGTCTACACGGGCGATTTTTGTTGGGATTTTTCTCCGTTTAGCGTTTGTGATGGAATAGATTAACGGACGAGTGCATTAACGAGGTTGTCGGATAAAGTATGCTCGCCAGATGTCCTCTCTATCACATCCTTCACCTTGAGAAAAGTCGCGGCAAAAATCGCCTGTGTGAACGAGCCTTTATCCATTTCCCAGCCGCGTTCAACGCTGATGTCCTGAAGACAGTCGGTCAGCCTTTTTGTCCATTGTGGAATTCAGTGAAGTGTTTTTTTAATGATCAATGACCACGATTGGCTGGCTATATGTGCAGCTATTGTATTCGGTTATGATTGAGTGCAGTGTATTCGTGCGTCTTACATGTAGTGAGATCATCGCCGACGTATGGGGATCATATTTTTAATAATTAGGTCCCGGACTCCGATGTTGTTGCAGCAGGTTTTGAAAATACCTAAACTCTAATATAAGATATAAGACTAATTCAATTTGTGCTCCATGAACTTTCTTCCACGAATAGCAAGGTGATTCTTCTGATGACGAGGAAGAAACGCTCCCTGTCACGCACTCAACACGCCTGCACACTCCCACGATGACTTCAGACAAGCACTGCATATGTGAGTGTCCGAGGCGACCAGAGAACAACGGTATGGTAATGGTGAAGTCAAGGTCGTTATCTCCGAGGTTGAAGCGTTCTTTGCGTCGCAAGTCTAGCGGTACCGGCAGCAAACCTCCATTCAAGACTGGTAAAGCGGATGAGAGCATTATATCACGTCGTGATTTCCCGCCAAGTCCCAGCAGTAAATCGAGGGAAAAACAGAGACATAGCTTGCCCAGCACACCGTTACCTGCCGATGGAGATCCGCGTAAGTAAAGAATATCAATAATTCATAACCTAAATATGAAAAATTTAGATATTCTTATCTTCTCTGTAGTTCCATGTCAAGATTGCCGTGTGCCCCACAAAGATTGTTTAGTGTGTCAAGCCTATTTCAAGGTTTACGGCAATGAGTTTCTTCAATATCGTTTCGGCCCTAATCGCCAGCTCCACTCCAGTTCTACACCATCTCTGACGTCATTTCCTACACGTCGTGCAAGACTCCCTGATAGCGGACCTACGTCAGATGATGTGGCGTATAGTCGTCCGCTGTCTGAAAGTAGGAGAATATTTCCTTTTGCTGAGGGACAAAGTTCTTCTAAAGATATTTCTTCGGATGAGATGCATGAAAGAGTAAAAAAACTGCTGGAGAAAACTAAAATATACTCGGTACGAAATATTGCATGTACCCTTGCCATGCACTTCTTGACGGTTATTGAAGGACAAAATCATTTATGGTGGACACTTTATACGCAACGTTTTTACTACTGATTAAATCTTATAGTATGGTCGGCGTGATATTCTCTAGCCTTTTTTGTTTGATTATTGAAGGAGAAAATTATTGACGATATTTCCTCTAAGGTCTTGATCATTAAAAGAGTGAAATAGTTTCTGATACATAAAAATCTTTCTTATATGAGCTACCATTGATCACAGACGCAGAAGCTTGGCGACCTTTTAACAACCAAGTTTACTGTTGTCTTATGCAATTAGGATGTTAAAAAACTCGATGCTCTGACATTGTTTCTCTGCAGAATGGTGACAGCAGTCCTTCAGAGACAGATTCAGACGAAGATAGTTTGTTTTCCTTGCGAGAGTTAAGGTTTGCTTTATTCTGTTCATTTATGTCACGTTTCTCATTTATTTTCGGAAGCGTGAATCATCCCTATTCAATTTCTACGACTTAAGATTCGTTACCAAGTTAGTCATTAATCAATCGTGTGGGCTTGGCGAAAGCAAGGTATATTCTAACTATTCACTGACTTTGCGCTTCGCCATCCTTCCTTCAGATCTGAGATCGATGATGCAAGGCAAGAGGCATTGGATCGTTCATTTGATGATCCTGAACATCCTTCTCTTGGCGTTAGATTGGATCGAAGGTGGGTTCTTTACATTTCGTCCAACTAAATAGAATCTGTCGTCACTTCAGCTAATTTGAATGAACCTGCCTGCGTTCATAGCAGACAGGGTTACCAGAGCTTGTTACTTGGATAAAGATAGCAGAATAAAGGAAAACGTTGTACTCCTTTCGGACGAGGAGTAGCATATAGTGAGAGGTTGTATACTCAAGCAGCAACAAAGCTGTTGGTATCATATATCTACAAATAATCTACAATCAGTTCAGTGTACTAGATTTGATACTAAATGTTAGGTAGAAGATGAGAGCTATTTTTATTCAAGGCATGACAAATTTTTATCACCCCTAATAGGAATATACAGTCAACAATCCAATCAAAGTAATCTGTTTATGTTGAATTGTTTCCTAAACAAGTAATTATGATAAACTAATGTAAATAATTATAGCAAAACAGCAGACGCAGTCGACCGTTTAAGAACCAAAAAATATAACTAACATAACCGTGTAAATGCTTTACAGTTTTTCTCATTCTAAACTAAATTTTTAATATTTTAGCTTAAATAGAGAATGACCTTAGGTTTCAGTGGAAAATTATCTAAAAGAAGTAAACCAGAGGTAAAACTAGTTTCAAAGTTAAATTTTAACTGTCCTATTTCTTTTCCATTGATAACTTTAGATAGCTTATCATTTTCAACGCTCTAGTTAAATGCCAAGAAATTCAAAATGTTTATCAAACTTTGGCTTATTTGTTACGCGATGTTTGATATTCCACACATGTCTCGATGCATGCATATCTTACTACTAAAACCACTGCTGTTGCATGATAATTAAACTAGTATATTTAATTGTTGTCTTTAGATTACCGTTTTGTGTTTCAGCTCAGTCTGCTGAGAAATGTAATGACTAAAATTTCTGTACATATTTAGTGTCACGGTGCCGTTGGATGGCACGGAGTATTGGTCGAATCGTAAATATCTGTACACTGGTCAAATTCATCGTCAGACATTTGATGAATCACTTCAGACAATTTATCATAACTTGTACAACGATGCTAACCATATTACACCCTAGAAATCATTCAACTTCTGTCGAAGTCGTTTCTTTGATACATTGCAATAAGCAAATGAATCTACACATCTTATTTACACGAGAAGTGAACAGATAAAAACATGAACATATTCCTAAGAAACTGTTTCTGACTTCGTTAGTCTTGTCTTTTTCACTGTCCTTAAAAGACACCCTAGGCTAGATTAAAAGTTTTCTTCAACCCAAAGTTTCCTGAAGCAGAAAAGAAAGCAGAGTCCCTGGGTATAAGGTTGCACCACTTCTGGTTGAGACGAGGATAAGGAATTGGTCGGAAACCCGTAATGAAATAAACTCTAAGTTTACACGTATTGAACTGTAGCTTGTGTTTCCTCGTTTGCTTCAATTGTGCTATAGTCGCATTAGTTTTCACTTCTACATTTTCTGTAGATAAACTCAGAGGACTGAAATGTTGCAGGGGTTTTGCTCAAAAAAAAGCAGATGCTGTGCATGGATTGATGAACCATTTCGATTGCTAGCTGTCATGGCTGTCATGTAAGCTTTTTACTTTGGGTACTTGAAAATGGAAATTGTCGCTTGCTACCTTCCCACTTGGGAGAAAGTCTCCGCCCCGTGAAAGGAGTTCTGGGGGAGTTTTTCGCAGTGCGGCCTACATGAAGTATCGCCACCATAGGAGGACAACATGGCCACAGAGGAGGTATATACAGAGAGTTCACTCAGCGAAAATACAATACTTTAGGATGTCACACGGATTTGCGAAGCT
>JAODVM010013343.1:0-40289 GCA_025400095.1 Phenganax marumi
CATTAAAATAAAATTTAAGAAGTGTTTCAGCCCGTTTTTGGCGGTTTTCGGCCCACTGTTTGTTTGTATTTTTTAGATGGCCGCGCGTGTTTTTTGCACAGGGGCCTGGAGATTCCCCCAGATTTTTGGCTTCAAATTTCCCGCCTCAGGTAGCGTTCCAGTGTTTTAGTTCAATGATTGGTACTTCCCATGGTTTTACTTTCGCACGTGGTACAATACATGATAGGTTCACTGTCCGATGCAGCTGGGCCTGTCCACGAGTCGCTCAAATTTTGGAAAAGTTGCTCGAAGAAGAAAAAAAGTTGGAGTTTTTTCTCAGTAACTTCCAAAATATGACCGATAAACCCATAAAGTTGCTTTAATGCCTTCCCGAAAATTTTAAAGAATATGTCTCTCATCCGTGGATCAAACATGCAGCCAAGAAATACGCCTAAACATGCATATTCATCTACTACTCCCCTTACAGGTTTTGCTGCTTGTAACGTAAGAAGTTGCTCATGCGTCAAAAACAGTACTACAACTGGCATTATGCATTCTGCTAGGCCTGTTCACATGCTGGTGACTGGAAATTTGGCAAAAAGTTGCTTGAGGAATAAAACGTTTTTTTTCGCATTAACACCCAACACATAACCGATGAAACCGTGACTCAATCTTCTTTAAAGCCCCGCCAACAGTTTGATGATGGTATGCTCTCACCGGGGTGCAAAAAGCTGAGAAGTATGCCTAGATATGCATACTCAGCTACAAGTCCTTGTCCATATTTTGCTGTTTAAAACATGGCAAAGTTGTCCATGCCCAACTTAAGCACTAATGGCTGTACTACAATCAGTCCAAAACACGCGACAAAAAGTTGCCGATAATGTAAAAAGTTGCTCTAATTCGACAACTTGCCGTGCAACTTGTGGACAGGTCTGCTGGTGTTACAAGTTCATTTTTTCTTTAATGTGTAAACCAGATGTATAATTGTCCCGTTTTCTTGTAGCTACGTTTGTTTCTTCTTGTCACTAAACTAGAGGCTATAAAACACTTTGGTGGAGGTATGCCAAATTTTAGTGTCTTTTCGTTGGAGGACATGCTTAAACGAATGCAGCACTTGACACGGCATTTTTGATCCAACAATGTTGAACAACGAGTTTGACAGAACATTAAACTAGACCCGGCATTGGTTCGGCAATATCGTACATCATAGAACGGTAAAAAATGTCGAACATGGTATTCAGGCACCATCGTTGATTACAGCATGCTTGTCCGACATGCTGCTTCCGTTGCAGCATGCCTTTATTGAGTTTACAGTTTGGCATGCAGCAGTGCTGTGTTGATGTTTCGTGTAGAATCATGTTGGTCAGTAAAAGGCTATCATGTTTTGCTATTTATTGCAACTGCAGTATACGGATATGTTTTTATAATGAATCAATGACTGATGAGAGATGATAGAATAGAAAGGTAATGGGCACAAAATCTAAACCACATGGTTTTCAATATCTTCATGTGTTTTTCGTGTTTCTTGTTAAGGTATTTTTTACTGTATGCTTTGCCGTGTGCTTTGATCAGTAAAAAAGCTATATGCCAACAAATAACATATTATGGGCGATGTCTCTTTTAGTGAATTAAAAGTGTTATGCAATAACTATTAGTGTATTCTTCATTCTTGCACACCGAATTGAACGTTTATGCATCCATCATCCATTTTGATGTCGTGCCATTTCGGTAATATTGAACTGCGGGTGAAAAATGTTTATTCATTTCAAATTTCATTTTTATCTTTTTGCACTCGGATGTTTCTGTGATATATAAGGTGCACCAAGGCACACTGCTAAATTTTGATAAAGCCAAAAAGAAAGTGCGTCGCGAAATGTTGTAAAGTGTGGAAAGTATGCCAATGTGTATTACGCGGTCGAGACTGATACTCTTATCTCAAAAACAGACATCAATATCGGCCCCGTAATACAAAAACAAACAAATTTGCGAACCGTCGTACGGCTATAATTCCACACTTTGCAAACAATGCAAGCAAATGTGCAATTTTGCTAATTTCATGACGCTCTTCCTAGCTGGTAATATTCCTGTCTTGATCAAAATTTTTTCTTATATGCATAGGGCCACTTGAGTTAGATGCGTATACCAACACCTTGTTCCTGCACGTGGGACGTACTAGCAAGAACATGCTGTTGCGAATGAGAACTGATTTGATTCCATGTTTTAGTGGCACTACTTGAACAATTAGAGGGGGCATTATATTTGTCAAACCCGCCGTACCTTGCTTGGACAGGCTGATTAGCAAACACCGAGAGCAGTTGCAACACGAAATGAAGCCGTGTATTTTTATCGAGCTTCGAGGTATTTTGAAATCGGAGGAGGTCCTCCTTATTCGAGTGTTGGAATTTGCCTCTCAAACGAAAGCGCATTTTGCAGGAAAATCAATGTGAAAGTTGGTTTGAAATTTTTGTTACTTCTTCCTACCATTCCAAAACCCACCTTCACGCTACAGATTTTTTTTGTCGGTTCATGATTTATTAATGAGAGTTTAAGAAGTAAAATTCAAAATGGATAGATCATAAAGTTAAACGATAATATACACAGCTGCGTCTCAAAAAAATAGAATTTTTTTCAGTTTTTAAGTATTTTTTCGGTCTTTTCAAACTTGGTATCAATAGAAATACACACGTTTCACTACCTCCTATCGTGTATAGTGCACTAGCTGATTAGGCATGAGTAAGATTAGTTACAATGTCTTACTATACTAACTGTATGAATTAATTTTCTTTAAAAATATTCTAATTTCTTAAGACGCACCTGTGAAATTGCGGATAACAGGACAAGAAAAAGGGGAAAATGGATGGAGGTATGTGTATGTGTATCGTGGATAACATACAATTCTAAACCATTGTTCCTATAATTTCTCTACCGTTCACATCGCTACGAAAATGGTTGCAAGAACGTTTCGCGTGAGTTCTGATTGTCGAAGGCATTCTCGATGCTGCGTGGCTTGGAGAGTCACGAGTGAAGCTGTGTCCATAGCGACCGAACGTCAGCACGCGCAGGAAGGAACCTTTGTAATCTTTTGAAAATGTGCCGTAAATTATGGGGTTGGCAAAGCAGTTGAAATACGTGCACATCGTGCAAAGAAAGGAAACCAAATCCTTGTGTTCGTAGTAAGACTGATTTGCAAAATCGTGAACTAACCAACGCACGTTGTTCGGTAGAGTTAGAAACGCGAAAACCGTTACGACAACGGCGAACATTTTCATAACGCGCGCGTTTTGTTCGCGTCGTATGCGTAGACTTCGCGGTCTGCTTGGACTTGCATGATTTCTATATCGACTTCTCTTCGTTTTGCGTTCAGGTTGATCGAAGCTTGAGTCCGTACATTCCTCCAGTCTTACCAAGCTGAGAGTACAACGACGCAAATACCTTGCTGCGCGGCCATAAACAAACGCTAATACGATTAACGGAATCAGATACTGCACGTGAAATAGTATTAGCGTATACTGACGTGATGTGAAGATACTTGCGCTCCAATCCTCGCCGCATTGTCCTTCTCTTACGACGCTTGCTATGCCGTACGGGAGAATAACCAGCAAAGAAGTGCTATGGATTACTAAAATGATACACATTGATTGACAAGTTGTAAGTTTCGTGACGAACGGATGCCGTAATGCTCTTGAGCGATCAATCGAGATTGCTACAAGCGTGAAAGCCGAGGATGTCGTCATCATTGTAGCAAAAGGCCAGATTAGACGACAAACTACTGGTCCGTAATGCCAGGAACGAGCCGACAGCTCCACTGATATATCGACGGGAATGTTTAACAACGGTGCCAGAAGATCACAGAGGGCCAGATTTGCTACCAATAAATTCGACGCAGTCCTTAAACGATGCGATTTCGCTATTGCTCGGATGACGAGAAAATTACCAAAAGTGTTTAGAACCAACACGATGATATTTGCGACCGCCATACCGATGAACAGTCCGTTAGATTCGGACATTTTATCTTTGGGGTCTTCAGTCCTTCGCAATGAAGGAATACAACTGTTTTACCAAGTTAACCAGAAAAGGTGTGAGATTTAACTATCTAGCGAGTTGATTCGTCGAAGAAGCACTCAAGAAGCGCAGCTGAAAAGTCGATGCTTGCTTATTTTGCGCTCTCGTTGACGACACTCAGACACGATAAGTGCGCGAACGTGTGCAATAGCGATTTTTAAACATTTATCTTTAATTAATTTAGCGATTATAAACACGCAAATTGACACAAAGCTGCTGACAGTCGACTTGCTTTAAAAACTGATGATTGAACGTCTTGGAAACGGCACGAAAGCATGTTTCAGCAAAATTTTCGCTTGTTCTCCGCCGAGGCTTTTTCCTCCGCAAAATGTCTGGAGAACCAAAGAGATCTTGCCGTAGGAAGTCGTTTTGATACACCGCAGTAATGAATTTGCAGATTGTTATCGAAAATGTATAGAGCTAGCAGCATGAAATGCCCCAGATGTAGTAGAAAACACAAGAAGAGACACAAATACGTGGTGTGAAATCCGGTTTGAGACGCAATGTTTGGAAAATAGAACATTCAACCGTTAATTATACACATGCGATAATCCATAATTTGCTATCTCAATGGAATTTGCGCGCTTTGCATGTAAACCTCAATTCAAAACACCCTAACAGTGAGCAAATACTAATTTTTCCAATCATGAATTAGGAATTAGGAATTACGCCAAAAATCCTGGCTTTTTGCGCACTATTTGTTTTTGCACCCAATCTGTACTTTAAACATAGGCAATAATAATGCAATATTCATGGCTATATTTATTTACTTCGTGAGTGGCCGTGTTGTGTGCGTTTTGTGTCCCGGCATAGAACACCGACGCGAATTTTGTAAATGCCGCGCGTAGTTTATACGTCTGCTTTACGTTGAGTAAAAAAAGTGAAAAAAGTTTTCATTGAAGTGAGCAATTGAAGAAACCCAAATCGGCTGAAATCTTTATTGCGAAATACGGGTTCTGAATAAACATGTATTTTTATAAGTGTTCGTCATGAATTATTAATGAAGATTAAAATTATGCATCCATGATCAGGCACGTAGCAGTTTTGTGTAAAAAAGACACAGAAAAATCATGATTTTTGGGAATACATTGAACATGAAACTGGTATATATCAACAAGAATTCTGCATCACGTACGGATGCCAATTAAAAATGTATTTCTTTTGAATTTTCTTCATGAAATATTAATGATTTTATAAGTATTATTATAACGTCTGCCAATTCAAGCATCTATAGAAATCTATCTTTGAGAGATGTCTGCAGATTGCCTTCGATTTGGCGGTTTACACTTTATGTCTATACTTCGTAGACGATGCAATCCGAGATATTTTCGCCTGAAAATGAAAATTATATGCGTATTTATATCGTTTCAACGCCATTTCTCGTTATTCCTGACTTTCGGACGAGAAAAATGTTTTCGCTTTCTTTATCAACAATTTGCCTTTGAAAACAAGAGTGCCATTTTCTCAAAATATTCGCGCCAAAATTCCATGACGACGACATGTTTATTTTGCGCTAGGAAATTGTGCAATTTGTTTTTCTGATCACCTAACAGCAATTTTCGTCCAAATGCAAACTGCAAACTTTTTTCGCTTTTGTTTACTTTGACAGTTAGTAGGCGTGGCCGAGGGCTCAACCGTAATGTTTTAAGTAATAGAAACGCTTCAAAACACAGCGAAATATAATAATTTCGTCGCTAAACACTCTTCCAAAGTCATCAACTTTAGTTTGCTCGGCGTATAACATCAAAACAGTACGATTAAACTTGGTAGAATTTATTGGATGCAACTTGGGAAATATTCCTTACACAAAACATGACAATTACGCCCATTAACGTCACAGTTTCGTTTTCTTCTTGGCCAATGATTGCACCTAAAAGGTTTCCGTTCAACAGCGAAAACGTCACATTGTAAACTTAAAAAGACACAAGAAAGTGCATGCGGTTTGCGGCTTTGCGCTTGTACAAAAAACCAAATACTACAATTCAGTGCAGCCCTTTCGACCGTCAAAACGAAAACACTTTCACACTTTCGTTTGTGGAATCGGTTGCGTCGTTCCGTATTAATATTTGGCTAGTTGTCAAGTTCAGTGACGTTTTCAGTATTTTTGTAACTAATACAGAACTATTGCAAGAAATGGAAGTTTGTTGAAAATGAGTTCGCGCTGTGCTGTTTACGAGCGGTGAAATAAACAACAATTCTCGCACATTTATGCATGAACAGGCCGACTTGCTTCTGAAATTCCGTAAACGCCCGAGCGCAGTTTTTTTAGCATTGTTTGCATTTTTTCAAACTTTGTTTATATCCGTTTCGGCATTATTGTCCCTGAACGTGGGAACCATTCAATTTTGATACTGAACTACTCGCACGGCATGCATCCAAAGACAGAAACGAAATAAACAACAAAAGGTTGTTTTCTGTATAGCTGCATGCATTGAGGTGTATATTTAGCCTATATCGTTAAAAAATATCTTCTGGCAGAGTCAAAATATTTTTAAAAATTGCTAACTATTCAAAAAGCGCCGAAATGATAATAACAAGAATTGCTAACTATTCAAAAGCGCCGGTATGATGACAAAAACAGAACATTTAAAAGTCAAGTGGGGCGTCCATTTTAATTATCCTGTCTAAGTTTAACAGAGTTCGTATTGCATTAAACTTGGATTGCTGTTAAAGTTTCATTGTCTTAAATACAACTTTTAAAAGATGGAAACATTTCTGAACGTTCCAATATGCTCACTTTTTTTCGACACCCGCTTAAATATTAAACACTTTTGTTTCATACGAAACCACTGTACGAAACTCATCCAATTTGTTTTTGTGATTGACGCCATTTTGTTTGATTTCTAAACCGGAAGGAAGTAAGCCTTCTGGCATGCGCAGAAGGTTTCAAGAATATCTAGCCAATCAACATTCTTTTGGTACGTGTGGAGTCAAAAGTGAAAGTCAAGCTTGCACGTGGGGTAGAAGTTCACTGTTGCAGCATATGAGCATATCCATGAATGAAAACAGTTCTTGTAGCACATTTATTTTTGCACTGATGTGAAATCTGTCCGACTTATGTTTTTGTGCTGATCAGAACTGGAGCAGATTGCAAATTTAGTAACCAGGTCCTAACTTCGTTCACTTCACATCGACATAAAAGATGTTTGTTTATAGTTCATTTATCTGCGGAATGGTTTCACATGACTCCGTGGCGCAATGGTAGCGCGTCTGACTCCAGATCAGAAGGTTGCGAGTTCAATTCTCGTCGGGGTCATTCCATTTTAACCGCCTGAACTTTTTTTCTGTTGCTTTCAAGATTGAGGTTGAATCAAAAGCAATAACGTATAGAGGCGATAAAATTATCTGGTTTATTGCTCAATTATGTAAGTAATGTGATAGAAAAATAAAGATAATATGAATTCCTTATTTAATGTCGCCTCCATTCTCCCATTCCTCGCTCTGCAACTTGCCAGCTTCTGGCCAGCTTCTGTTTCAATGCCTGCTCGCAGGCTATGGTGGTATATTATTAGACTTTTACAACAGGCTATGTTCAGTGTTCATAGCTTTTAGAAAAGTTTGATTGTGTTTGATGATGTTTTAAAGCAATTTTTGCGCAAAACGTGTCGTTTTAGACTTGGAATAACAGATGAATTTATATACTAGCTAACTAATGCGGAAAATACTTGTAAAATAGCGTTGTAAAATGAAGATAGTTTCGGGTTGTCAAGAGCACGTGCTGTGCTGTGCTACGAAGAGAAACCCGAATCACATTGGCCATTTTGGAATTCATTTCGGTAAGTCTGATGAACAAAAACTACGATGTGAATAGGCGAAGACGACGAAAACTAGTCTGGTGTTTATAGATAAAATAAAATAACAAAGTAATGAGCAGCAACTGGAGTCCTGGACTGGGTGCAATCGGTGCATGGTACCATTTGCTCTGCCGCGACTCAAATGGGTTAAAGACTAGCCCGTTGAGATAGAAGATCTCGTATAGCGAAACAAGGTTGTTTTCCAGTTGCGCGTTTTCCAAACATATGCTTACCCACGTGATAGTTTAAATCCTTCAAAGTTTTGCAGGAACTGTCAAGGGCTGCAGAAGCACTTCATAAGGGGGGGGGGGGGCACTGTGTAAAGAGGGAACGTGAGTACATACAACTGCAAGTGGTCCAAAAGATATATTCAATTTTGCCAGCGGTGCACTTATTAGCTTAATTTGTTTCTGCGAAGAACCTCTTTAAGTTCAATAGTGTGTGAAACGAGGGCATTTCTATGCCATGAAAGAGGACACTTTTGATTAGGGATGTGACAGATACCACTTTGCCGGATACTGGATGGTAATGGATAGCAGCCTACTGGATGCTGGTCAACAGAAAATGATAACCAGATACTGGATATTACCCAGATAGGCAGATACTGAATGTTGTCATAGTTCCCACGAAATGAAAAGTTTTCATACAATTGACATTTCATTTTCCTTGCCCAGAGATTTCAAATTACGAGTGCTGTTGTCAGATAAGTCATACGGGAACCATGCATAATCAAATAGTCAATTGTGTTTAGCCTGGCGTATTCTGTTCTACGATGATTAGCAGTGGCTAGGCTATGTTAACCGTGTCTGCTTGAGCGGCGCTTTTGAGCAAAAAGTATCTAGTTTATACGGCACACAGTGGGTACACATATGACACTGGGCAATTTGTCTCGTAATTTAGAAATAAAATTTCTCCCCAATATCCAGAAAATAACCAGCAAAATTTTACCAAATACAGGATAGTGCCAGGTGCTCATATTTTGCCGGATACTGGTATCCTGGATCCGGCACATTCCCACTTTTGATCCAGAAAAAGGGAACTTTTTCCCCTGGTTCAAAAAGTGGGGGGGGCACCTGGCACCAATCCCCACCCAGCTCCGTGGCCACTGGGAACTAATAGACATAATAGACACTTGATTATTTGAAGTTCAAAATTCTTTGAAATTCTTCTTTCAGTTGTTTGTCAGATAGGTTTTATTACCCTTTTAACTTTCACGTGCATGTTGAAAACATAGAACTGGAAGCAGCGGGTCTTTAAAGTCGTTTGCTATTAGAAGGATATAAATTTTTGAAAGCTTGGTTGAAATTGTATACATTGTGTTCTCATTTCTTTTCTAGCAAGAGAACTCTGATACCCTTATAGAGATAATAGGGTCTCCTTTAATTTGCCCTCTGTGGAAAGTAGAATAGTTTGGTGATAGACTGAACTATAAATATCAATGTATACTTGGGAGCGATGCAGCTTGGTAAAGAACAAAGTGCCTTCTAAAGTGAAAATCTTTATTTTGTTTACTTACTCTTACTAGTAAAGACTGGCAAAATGAAAAACCTTTTGCCCTGAAAGAGAAGGCTCTTACAACGTAATACTAAGGGACATCAAAATTGTGCAAAAAATTGTCAAGACTTTTAATGATTATATAACTGTTTAAGAATACGAAATTGTTTATTGCTGTAACATTCAATCAAGCGTTTATATAATAGTTCTAATTTATTTTTACAAGTACTTGCCGTATTTTGTAATTTTAGTGCGTATGTTGTTGTATATTCGATGTACCAGTTTTGGTATTTTGTTTGAATCAAGTTATTTATTTATTTATTCATTCATTTGAATAATCCTTCCTCTGATCCTTTTCCTAACCCTTCAGTTGGTGTAGTTGATGTGGTACAATCATTAAACTAAAAATACATGGAACGCTACCTCTAATAATACTGTCTAATTCTAATTCTCAATTGAAGCCAAATTTGACACCCAGACACGCGTGTATACTGTTTCGCGATTCTCTCGCGGGAACACAGACTTCACTCCTAGTAGTAGGTGTTTGTCAAAAAAGAAGCTATTTTTTGGGAGTTCGTTCATAAAATTAGAAAAAAATGCATTTATTTTCTTCTTTGTGTTTTTTTTCTCACTTTCTGCTAAAAAATGTTTAGTAGCTTCGTAAAACAAGTTTAACTCGTTTTCCGAAAGTGTTTATATGTTTGGTTTCTTGGCCGTGTTTTCCGTTGTGTGGAAAAGACTAGGGCCGACCTCGGACTTATGGCTTCAATTTTTGGCTTCAGGTAGCGTTCCATGTATTTTTAGTTCAATGGGTACAACTAATTGATTTTGAGAAGTCATTTGAAGGCCTCGAAATCGGCATGACCGGGTTTTCAAACTCGGACTTTGTTCCAGTCCGGGGCCAAACCCGGTCAAGTCCCCTTTCTCGGCCTTTAAATATTACATTTTGCTGTTTCCCGCGTAAAAGTGTGGAAAGTAATGTAAAGAAGCAGAGAATTCAAGATTCTTTGTTTGTAACATGGATAAAAAAACTTCTTCTACTTGTGAAACTTAATAAGTACTATATTTACACTTTTGTGAGATATATTGATTCGTATTCATTTTAAAGTCCGTTTCGACCCAATTTCGGACTATACAGTAGCACCGTAGCCTCCATGCTATCATTAAAGTATTATACAATCATGGTGACCAAACCGTAGGTATCTTCTCGGGGCGGACCACTAGATATTTGAGGGGTTGTTGGTTGCAGCTTTGGGACACGGACACCAATTGTGCAAGATGTTTTTTTCGAAAGTTTCGTGACATCTTTCTAAAGGATGAACTGTATTTTTTCTTGAGAGGGAAAGGGAGGGGGAAGGGGTTGTAACCTACTCCTCAAATATCAGGGACCGTACGATTCTACGACGCGACCGTGAATGCTTGATTTGTTTTATGTTGAAAACAATGTTTACAAAACGAAATAAAACATCGCTGATATTGCTGTAACGTTTGAACACTATCATGGCTCGGCAAACACTGTTAATGGCCTTTGCTACGTTGTCAGAAAGTTATCGAGCGCGTCCTAGTTCTTGTTCTGATTAGGGATACGTTGTTCTTGATAGCTTTTGTCGTACAATAATGAAAATCTTCTACCAAAGATTGATCAGATTTATTTCCTTCTTAGTCAGAGAAAAAGTGTCATCGCGGGGGGGGGGGGCTTCGTGAAGTTACACTGCTTTGCAAACAACTTTGTATTTTTTAAAAAAAATGTTTATTTTAGCGCGCGTCGTAGAATCTTTCGTTCCCTATAATCTGATGGCCCGTCCCTAATCACTATAGCTTCATAACTTGTCCATAAATAACGATGATTACTGATAAATATATTGTACATAGTCCAATGCCATCATTAATTGTACATCCATCTTGAATTCTAGTACACTGTTTCATCTCATGTTGTGAATCCCATCATTTCGACTCGCAACTTATTGTATTCTTCCACAACCCATCGGAGTGGCAAGTTTCGTTCGTTTTCATAAATATGACGTATCCGCAGGATCTCTTGTCGGAAAACAATAAGCAGAAATTGTCAATAAAACTGAAATGACGCACATCCAACTTCCCCAGGCAATGGGATGATTCCTTCGTGCTTTTCTCTCTAATTCATCTCCAGCGTCTGTCAATATTTTTGCCACCACAAGTACGCGTTCTCTGTGGTTTAATCCGTGCATTAGTAGCTCGTCATCATCCATAGCGATGATTTTGTGTTCCAATTCTTCGTGTAGTTCTAGCTGGTTGTTATGTAAGAGTTTCCAAGGAATTAATTGGTGGAACAGGAACTCAGCTTTGATCATACAGATAGTGAGTTTCTTCTTTCGTTTTTGTTAGAGGAAAACGCTGTTGAAAAGAAGAAAAAAATGTTAGTTAAAGATATTCGAGTAGGGAAGGAAAGGAAAAGAGGAATGTCAGGTAAAGAGTCTTAAATGTAGAATTACGTAATGTACGTTTCTTTTTCGCTAACTGTGAATTTTGAATTCGGGCAGTTATAATAAAGGTGAAAACAAAATCAGAGAACGACTAGGAAGCCGACTTTTAACCTTTCTTGACCAATCGTTTTTCAACACCTTTTTTGACACCAATAAACGCTTACTCGATTTTGATATATTATTGCTTTTTCGCCGATTTTCATGTGAGCCTAACTACAAGGTTGACAATGTCTCTTAGGCTAAGCAGCCAGACTATTAAAATTTGATGCTACAAAACCTCTTTGAACTCATACGTATTATGTGCTAATAAAACTCACTTCTTGAATTGTGTGATTTAAATTGTTTTATCTTGACGATTGTGAAACACTCTGCGTTGACGACAGTTGATATGACCATGTATATGGAACTACGATTTGAACAGCTGATGCAAAAAATATAAGCGCGCAATATATTTTCAGTGTTTGTCAGGATGTGTCAACGTGTTACGTAATCTAGTGATTTAAATCGATTACATCACATGTTACCTAATTGTCCTAGCATGCATTTACTAAACGCTGCTTTCCAGACTGCATTATTAGGCGGTTTTCGACAACAACTTGAGCGCACAAAAGCTATAATTCCGCGAAAATCGTTGTGCGTGCGCGCAAAAATATCCTCTGGTGCATCTTAAGAGGCACTCAAGCGAATTAGAGGAATAAAAAAAGTTCAATACAATGGAGCTAAGTGTTCGGGACATCGATTTGGGTGTGAAAGTTGTTCTCAATCGCACCTACGTGCGTTTTGTCTTTGTCAAGTGCGGCGTTGACCTTCTTTTCTACTATTTGGGTGCTGTGTCAACGTACCGTGAATGGAGTAGTTTTGTAGAGTAATATTGGACAACATAAGTTAGGCGATTCTGCTTTGCTCTGTACACAAATATCCCCGAGTTTCTACAACTTAATTTACCGAATTTTCTTTATGCAATTCTCGGTAGAAATGATTTTTCTTAGTTGGTAAGTGGTTGTGTATAATATGTGGTTATGTCACCTCTCCATCACCTTGTTTTGCCTTATTTTTAGCACCGCGATCAGATAAACGCTTTAATAATATAACTGAGAAAACTGGAATTAATCTAAATTCCACTAACTTGTGAAAAGTAACCGACAATGGTATATATATGAATATTCGTTCTTGCAATACTAACTGTATTGGTAAAACGCCTATTGGAATTATGAAAAATTATAAACCGTTATTGTTCTCATGTTTTCTGAAGTCTTATCGCAATTAAAAGACAATTGAAATTTCAGGATCTAGATGTATTCTAGTATCGCAGTAAAAACGTGACTGTTGTGCGATATGGTTACGCTTGACTGCAGCTCTTTTGCTTGCGCAAAATCAAGTAATCCTCGAATTAGTCTAAGTTATATTTTTCACATGTCATGCCTTTTAGTGTATACCCACGCATTTTCGCGCCAGGACGCCTACTTGTAGCAAAAACTTAGAAATTCGGAATCCCCTTTCCGCTTTATTGATGTGGTTTTCCGCTCTCAAATTCTTTCACCGCCAATGCGATTGTTTACGAAAACCGATTAGCCTTATCGCGAAAATATGGTTGTTACTGGAGATAATAATACCACACTGTTTGTTCCGATGCTGTTTATTGAATGAAAATGAATGTCATAAAGTTTGAACAGTGCAACATAATCCTCGCGCCCCATTTAACGTAGTTTCACAGCAGTTTCTGGAAGGCTGCACGCTTTATTGCAAACGGCGTTTGAGCCGTATGTCAACAATCGCTAATTACATGACACACATTGGAGAGAAAGACACGCAACTCGAGTGATGAGGATAAAAGTCGAGTAGCGAGGTTAAAGAGACGACGGGCAGAAATGTCGAATATCATTTTATTACTTTTAGCGTTTAAATGCTTGAAATTTTTGCTTGTCGCCGTATAAGCGGATCACCGATGACCCTTTTTCAAACGGGGCGATGAAAAAACGAGAAAAGGAGTGTACATTTGGGATATCGGCGATCAAGCTATATTTGTTGATGACCCGTTAAAAGAGCCTTTTGTTCTTCTTTCTACTCTTATACTAAAAGGTTTGAGCTTCAAAAGGTTTCTTTTAAAAACGCGCAAGTCTTAATTTCATCTCTCAAGTAGTTATTATCGTCAACTGTTTACGCTTTTAAAATTAAAAAGAGTGTCGTTATCAAAAACGCTTTCAAAATATTTTGCAAATTTTTACATTTATCGCATCATTAGAACGAGATCAACGAATGCCGTCCAAAACTTTGTCTAAATATTTACAAAATTGCAAGATTAGAAGGGTGCTATGGCTTTATCTTGCATGAATTTGGTGCTCAAAACATAGCATCACGATTTTAAATGCAAAAATACAAGTATATCAAATATACCGCGCAATAATTAAACTCCAAAGTGTATTTGGCGTATCCTTACCTTTTCCTAAAGTATCTCTTTTTTGGGGATGCACAATCCAATATCACACGAACGTGGATTCTCTCTAATAGTTTGTTTTTGCTTTAAAATTCACCAAGGCTATCAAACGATTGATTATATAAAGTAGACTGAAGCCAGCCAGTGCGTGTATTGTTCTTTATATCTCAGCACGTCATAAGCACGGAAATCGATCCCGCTTGACGTACGCGAAAATTACAAACAATGAATTTCAAAAAGGAAAAAAGCCGGTGTTCACCAGTGTTCGGTGAAATTTCGTAGAATATTAGCGAAGGTTTCTCAAAAACAGTATTTTGGATCGTTTGCTTGCAAACGAAATGTCGAGTGTTTGTTTCAGCTTTTTGCTACAGTTTTAACCCAATTTCCCAACCATCTGTTTACGTTCTTGTTTAAAGAAAAAGCTGACTTCCAAGAGATTGATTTAATATTATGACGTCAATTGCACTGGTTTTGACGTCAACGAGACCAAACCGATGCACGATTGAAAATAAATTTAGCCCATTCGTCTCTAGCTTGAAAGTTGACACCGCGAAATCAACCGTTTTTCTGAGTGCCTTTCAAAAATAGGTCTTGGCAATTTCTCTTTGTTTTTTCATCTTTTGCTCTGTGTTTTTGTCGTCAAGCGTTTCCTGAATTCGCATTGCGTGACTATTTTTTGTACTTTGAGTTTGTTTTCGTATTAATCGTTACTAAATATTTATTCTGTCAAAACAATAAGCAAAACGCGTCACGTTAAATCGCGTGATTCCGTGCTTTTAAACAAACCTTACACAATGCTTGATTATGTACATGTCTTTTTGTTATTTTGCCTTGAAAGATTGAGGGAAAAGGCACATGTTGGCGTTAAATTATGTAAATAGAACATTAGTTTAATCAAGGTCACAAGCGCAGCATATTGGCGCACTAACATCATTGTAATTGGTAATAGAAAAGTGGTCACTGAGCAAAATGTGTTCGCACAATTCTATATTCATCACGTGACGCATTGCTGTTGCGCACTGGCTATTTCGCAACCAAATACTGCGCCTCGCGCGAGTCCTGGCTCCCTCTGTTTGCTTCAGGTATTCAATTTTTCCTCGTGTATTAAACATTGAATTTGGCGGCCTGATTTTTGCATGGAATAAAAGGAATATTCTTCTCATGGTAAAATATGACGGAGTACACGTCTGTTGAAGACATTCGTCGATTTTTCATTCTTCCTCATTCGGGAGTAGAAATCGTCACTGCTATGCGTCAACGACAATGTCAACTTATTTACGTTTCTGACGCGGGAGGGAGAACCCCCTCATCGCGAAGCGAACTATTCTCTTCAAATGCAAGTAATTAGAAATGCAAATGTGTAGACTTAAAGCGCTTTGAGATTCATTTGAGTGCTTATGACCTGTGTTCCTGTGTGGAAGTATGCCGATTTGAAGAGCATATTTAACAGAACATTTTTTGGTCATTTCTTGCCGTATTCTTATGAAAATATAATGATTCGAAAGTTAAAGAGATCTTTCTTGCTATGTAAACATTGAGATAAACATGAGATCGTGGAATTCAGTATTTGGCGAACAGCACCTTTTTACTTTACATCCCGTTATCTAGCACATGCATACACAATTTTTTGGTTGAATCGTTTCGCCGAATTTTAGTGATCGATAGCTATTCGTACAGTTCATCGAAATTATATAGTATTGTGTATAGGATGAATAATTCAACAAAATAGGAACGGAAGAAAAGTCGCTGACAAAGCCTCATCGACCTCCGGACGTGCATGCATTGAAAACGGATTTCCTCATTAAATTTCTATCATCGTTCAAAGATTAATATCTCAAGGTCAACAGCACATCTTGATTATTGAGAACAGCACAAAGCCAATTGCAATTTCTAGAACTATTATCGGACCCAGCTTGAAATCGATTACTAATGACGCAATCATAGAACTGGTAAAAGTGACTTTGAAAGCATTCTTCTTATACTCTGACCGTATAGGAACTTGTTATCAAGAAAATTTGTTGATATCAATCAAACTCACATCCGGATTGAACACTTCGTTTGTATTGTTCATTGAAGTCGAAATTACTGAACATTATCTATTACATTATTTAACATTATTATTCGCTGAAAACGAGATGAAAAACTGATATGATTGTTTTTGTTCATTGATGTTCTCGGAACTGGAGTTAAATACCTGTTTTAGCATAATTACATAGCATTAGTCTTGGCGATTCCTGAAAAATATTGGCTATACATTTTCAAAACTTGCGGCCATTTTGAAAAATGCAATTCGACGGCAACTGATCGGCGAGCTTTTAATAATTTTAATTTTACTGGCATCGATGTTTTTCAACGGTACTGAAATGTATTAGCCTATTTTAGTTATCTCACACGTAAGACATTTGTGCAATTTAGAAAATTTTGTATTGTATAATTCAGTGCACATCTCAAGATGGAAAACTGATATGGGACAAACACAAAATTTAATTTCAAACTGAACTATCCCATACTAGGAATGGCATAATTGTGCTAAAACTTGTATACGACTATAGGTTTTGAAATATTCACGAGTAACTCTTACCTTTAACAATTCTGCTTTCGTTTTGAATTTAACTTTTCGCCTTTTTGAGCTGGCTAATTCTGTCTGTGTAGATGCGTGTTCGTGTGTGACATTACCTGATATTGCAATGGCGCTAATGAATGATATTTCGTCAGAAAGCGATAGGGCAATGATTTATTATTGTCCAGAGACACAAGTGCCTTCAAACGATTGTTTGGCAAATATTCGCCTGAACCCTCTTCGGCGGCTAATAATATAAATACCATGGTTTCATTCAACTAATTTTAGTCGCGGCCCGTGCCGTTTCAGCTACAATCGTCAAAAACAGTTTCGTGTCTACGGATTATAAATGTTGTTTTGACACGCAAGCGGATTTGGCCAAACGTGTCTTTGTATTCAAATTTGTTTTGAGCACCTAGAACTGATATTTTCCAACCATATTTGGTTTGAAATAGCTACAAAAACAAGGTAGAATGACATTGTTAATATTCTTTGCAATACTTAGTCGAAAATATTGTGCGAATTGTTTTTGTGGCGAAAAATACTGCAGATTGACAGTATTAAAATATTTTAGTGAAATGTGGCTCCTATGGCAGTGTTTTAAAATTATATTCGGTTTCAAATAGCTAAAAAAATATTCCGAATTCTATGTTGTTGCATGCATATGTATATTATTGCATTTCGATCAAAAACTTGTTTCTGTGGCTGAGACAAAAAATAGCGGTTTGAAAGTAATTATTGTTACTGATGAAGTCATATTTTAGTGAAGTTTGTTTTGGGCACCTGAAGCAGAGTTTTTAAAATTATAATTGGTGTGAAAAAGTTACAAAAAGCAGATTGGACGCCATGAATTATTTATGTTAGTCAAAAAATTTAGTCAAGAAATTGTTTCTGTGGCAACAAATATGGCGCGTGTATAGGAAATTGATGTTAGTGTTATTAATAAAAAATGAAACTGAACGACATTGTAGTTTATGAAAGGCTCTTTATGATCTTCTTTTATTTTTAAAATATGATTGCTTTGAATTCAAAGACAGGAAATGTTTTCAAGCCCGCAATCCGATTGAAAAGTGAGCTATCAAAGCATCGTATTGCTGTTATATTGTTGACATTGGATACATTGTAAATATTATTATAAACATTAAACGTAAATAGGTTACACATTCATTTCATCAAAGTAGTGATAATGCGTAATTTACAGTATTTTTCATGTATAATGTCATCGTGTGTGCGCTTATGCATTCAGTCTGCGTATCTTCCGATGGTCACACTTGCTATAAAGACGTCAGCCACAATGTTCTAGGAAATTAAAGTCGTGATCTCCGACGTGTTTGGGCAAGCCCATTTGTATCGCCGTCCAAAGTAAACGCATTTGACGCAGCTCGGCTCGAAACACAACTTATGGCACGTATATCAGTGTGCGCTTCCGTTTATATCAAGGAAACGCGTCTGGAAGCCCTATTTTTTATGCAGTGATCTGGATCATCCTTGCCATAAGTTTCTTCCCGGCAAGACAATCTATCGTTACGGTTTTCGAGGAGACTTTAAAGCATATCAAATCTCTTCCAAAACAGAAAGACGTAAATTCTCAATTATACTCCGCTACTGTTAATCATTAAATAGTATAGGAATAACATTAGTTGCATGTTATGGATTGACTAAGAACCTTCTTAAGAAATTTAAGCTCATCTTGGACCGTAAATTTTTAATTGTAGATAGTTATGCTTAGTTATCTGTAATTCCATTGTATTTCTTCTTCCCACGATAGATGTTTGAAGATTATTATTATGATTATTATTATTATTATCACAAGTATAAATTGACAGGATCATTGGAGAGGTGTTCGCTTTAAGAGTTGGCCGTTTTCGAGAGGTGTCCGTTAAAAAGGTGTCTGTATTAGAGATAGATAGGTAGAAAGTTTACATATTCCGTAGTTATTCGAATAAACGCCCCCCTCAAATAAACGCCGCTTTCGAATAAAGGCCGCAGGGACAAGCAAAAATATTATTAAACGCCGCCCTCGAATAAATGACGCGCCTTGCCAAAAGTTTAATAAACGCCGCGTTGTTTTTCGAATAATTGCGGTATATAAGACAGCAGCGGACAGTTAAATTTCCAAATATATGTATATAAATTTTAAAAAAGTATGAACTTTATTCTTAGTTTTTTGGGTTTAGTGCTAGAATTGGTTGAGTTCTAATTAAACAATAAATTCACAGTTGTTGTTACAAGATTTGCAATAAGCGCCGCCTCGAATAAACGCCGGAACATCAAGTGCCAAAATTTTAATAAACGCCGCGGCGTTTATTCGAATAAATACGGTAGTTACTTGGCAGCGTAAGCTGATTTATTATTATTATTATTATTATTATTATTATTATTATTATTAACCGTTTATTAATCAATTGTTTTGCAGTGAGGAAAACTGAATTACTCAATTCTTTCTACTCTAACCTAAGTTATAGCTAAAAGCTAAAAACTATTAACAACTATAGAATGTATTAATATTATTAAATAAAGTGAAGCCTTAATATTAACTACAAGAATGAATTACGTATATTGATAAAATTACTAACTGAACGTTCAGTAAAAATTCTTAAGAAGGTTCTTCCGCTGTTTGTGTTTCGTAAGAAATACTCGTGTTCTTCAATAGGAGTAAGAGAATTATAGCAATGTTATAAAGTGGTCTGTTTCTACACATTTCATTTCGCGTCGAGTTGATGATTCGCCGACATAGTTCATCTCTTCGACATTCCAGGGTTTTTAACATAGGGTAAATAATCTTGAGAGCTCTTTTTGAATACGTTCATGATTGATGTGAAGATAGATAATCGGGTATGACGGCCCGCACAGGGGGTAATAGGTCGGCGGAACTCAAACTCAAAACTCAGTATGTATATGAATTTATATTACCCTAAATTTAACCAAAAGACGTAACCTAAAGACTAAAATTAAAACAAAATAAAAGGTCATGTTTTGTTACACTATGGTCAGTGTTACGCGCGTGAACTTTGCAGAGTGTGATTGGATAAATGAGGATATTAGCACAATGGAGTGAAGCAGTTGGAAAAATAATCAGTGAACATAAACAGGCACTCGTTTGCCGAAAATAGGAAGATTATGTTTACCCCTACGTGCCGAATATATGTGATTCTCGGGGTCAATGTGACTTCAAAATATCCATGGACGAACAATGAAAGCACGATAGTCTCGGAGTGAAACAGAAAAAGCTGATTGATGTGTTGAAAACCGCGACTGCGATGGGAAAAACTCAAATTTCTAAGCAATTAGGAGCTATTGTTGATAATCCGATTGATTTCTGTCACGCAAAGTTTTTTGTGCATAGCCGCAGATATATGCTACAAAAGGAGAAAATAAATCCTTAAAGTCCGAAGATTTAATCAAATTTTTGTTTTTGTTCTCCGTTTTGCTTAACTTATGAACATGTTTCGAACTTGCAATCGTGCAACCATGTATTTAAAATTTGCATGGCATGGCATGGCTATAGTCGCCTCGGAAAACACCGCAGCTGCCAAAAAACAGTGGTAGGTGCGTACTGTAAGACAAATGCAACGCAATTCTTTTGATTTAAATAGTACTGTAACATTCGGCATGGCATGTCCATTTACTATTGCTATAGCTTCGCCACTGAAATGTTTAGGGAAAGCAATTATGTCCAGTAAGATGACATGACTTGTATTTCGGGAGCCTTGTTGATCGTAGGCTCTCTAATCTGAAGGCTCTCTGAAACAAAGGCTCTCTAGTCTAATCTAATTACCGCAGTAATGCTGGCTTATTACCAAAGAAGCAGCAAAAGTTTATTTAGTACATAATGATATAAATATATGGCAATGGCCATTAGCCAACTTACTAAAATAGATTATTTTGGTCACTGACCGTCGTTGGTTGTGATTATATCCGTGCAAGAACAATAAGAGCTAACAGTCTCGGTGTGATGCTGTGTAGGAAATAATGATTAGTGAATGAACTCCTAGGGTTTATATAATCAATTTAAGATGACATGACTCGCACGAGTTTTCAATCTTTTCAAACTGTCTTGGGATTATCGCGTTTGGGAATTAACGTGTTCATACAAAACAATGGCACTTGAGCTTTGAGTTAAGATCGATATGGTTGGCGCATAGTTAAAATATCTGCATGAATCTGTATTTGAATTTAAAAATTTTTTATATACTTTCGCACGAAAGAACGTTTTCTCAAAATGAAAATGCCTATATCGAAGTCAGGGAAAGCACATGTTAATAATATTTTACTCATTTAGAAGAAGAACTGCTACAAATATTTTTTACCCAAAAACTTTATTTTCATAGATTAAGCATGTCTTGTCAAGGTCAGAAATTGTAAACACCTGCAATATTTCAATAATTTAGAAAAGACTCGCTCTGTTGATCGAGTGCAAAAACGAACTTCATTACTTTTGTATGCAGGTTAGTGAAGTTTCCAACGATGAAAATTTTTCAGGAAAAAAACGAGAAAAACTTTCTTTCATTTCCTTCTTCGGTAAATTTACCCGCCATGGAATGCATAAGGAATTTGCATCGTTCTTCAAGAATATAGACCAAAATGTCACTTACGTCACGTGCAGCTCTGACCTTGATTGAAGGCACCAGGATAGTGAATAACTTATGTGCACAATTAGTAACTCGAGCTAAAGCACTTCAAAAATCAACTGAAGAGGTTTTCGAGGTAAAAAAAATCAGGTGCTTTCTTGATGATTTTTAATGAGTCATGGTTTTACACTAGGGTATTTTTTCTGAAACAGTTACATCATTGTATTCACTCATTTGCGACTTCTGAAATGTATTTTGAGTACACTCATTCATTCATTCATTCATTTAATAGGGTAAAAACACAATCACTTAGCCATAGCTTCCATTGTAGTTCTACACTAATTGACTTAGCTGCTAGCTAAATTATAAGCTACGATATATGACAAATATACGTCTTTACCCATTCAAAGGGATCTTTAAATCGATTACCTCTCGTAAATTCACTATGCAATAATCTTTCAAAACTTTCAAGAAAACATAGCTACTACTCTTGAAAGGTTTGATTGCTTGGCGCGTACTCTTGTAAAACCAAAGAATTTTGCAATTTGAAAGTTGGCACTCAATATTCCTTACAACTACAACCACAGACATGCTTGTTATTGTAATAACGCGAGATGAGCGCAGTCTATATTGGTTTGGACGTGTTCGGATAAGCTTCGTGTGAAAGTGCAGTCTCATCAGTTTGGATTGCTGCTAAAGTACACATACAATGTCTGAGCGATGTTTTTTTCAGATTTTGGTTTCCGATAATTATTCCGAACGCTCGAATTGAAAATGCAATTTTTGATTTTGCTGGAGCTTTTAACAATGGTCGTTTTCATATCAACAAAAACAGCTCTGTAGAATTGCTGCGTAATGTATTAAAACGTTGAAAGAAACTTTTCAAAGAATTTTGTTTCAGAAATACAACGTCTTGAACTTTTTTCACAGATTGACTAACATAGTTGGCGACTCTGCATGTTCTAATGTTTTAAAGACTATGCAAAGAAAAAAGCTTAGGAAAAGAGCTTAAGCAATATCTATTTTAGAATATACAAAACAAGCACATGTAATTTCAAACGGCGTATTTCTTGCCCTTCTTGCAAATATAAATCAGCTGCACGCTTAAATAATTCATTACAATCTTTTAGTAAAACGCCAAAATAAAACCGAAGGTCAAAACTAATATTTGCTTTATGATATTCAAAACAACTTGCACCCAGCTGTAATCTAAATATCCCATAGCGCTGTCTGCACAGAATAATACAAAACGCTCACTTATGATGTAAACTCTTCCGTGACAGACGCGTTTTTGGCAAGCACAGTACCAAACTACTTTCACGTCTTATGACTGTCTATACAAGAATAAGTTATTCAATTAAGACTGCATTCCGTTGTCGCGTTTTTGCACGCACAGAAAAAAGTTTATAAAAAATTTTCGTATTTTTTACGCAAAAAGACGCGAAGAAATAAACAACAAACTGAATCATTGGAAATGCAAAATTCGAAATCATGTACTCTTTTTTTGTTGCCGATGGAGAAAATTTTACTTGAGTGTAAAGTTCGCGTGCATGTAGACGCTTGCACGCGACTTTCCTCGAAAAGAAGCCTTTAATAGCATGCATTCCAGTGTAGGCACGTTCCTACACGCACGCTGTAAAAAACTACAGTAGAAATTCATAGTTGCAAAATCGTTTAAAACTCCAAAGTTTGTTTTACCTTTTCCTAATGCGTCCATTATGACATCTAAAATATTTACACAGATTTCTTTGTTGAATGCCCATACCCACGGGTTAATTGAATAAATCCATGATAAAAGAGCAGACAAAGAGTTTTGTCGTACAATAAAGACTATCGTGTTGATCAGAATTGATTTGTCTGAACGTGACTTGAACAAGATTATGAAACATCGCATTTTCGTCTAATTTAATTCATCGAATTTGATATAAAATGCCTTCTTTCAAACGAATTTAACGTCTGACAAAGCCTAACTAAGTTTCGGTAACTTTTCAAAGTTGGGTGAGATAATTTTTTTGTGTTTAAACGTAGACTTCTCGAGGAATAAAGTTTTCCACATTGAAAGCGACGAATTAAGTTTGACGAAAATGCGACGTCAAAGCGGTCCAAACATGGCGTGCAGTATCACGTTTACCGTTCTTACAATCGCCCGTCGCCAGCACTACGATGTTTATACTGCACTAGCTTTTTGAATTCAAGAGCTAAATCGGTATAGCCTATGGGAACAGTTTCTCTTTATTTAGGGACCGCGGAAGTTTTCGGTTGTGTGGCTAAAGTTCCCCTCGAATAATTTTTAAGAGAATGCTCGGTCGTCAACACCATGCGTGTTCGTGCTTTGATTTGAAAATTGGGTCACAAAAAAGCCTATACCAAAGGATTACAATTGTTTATTTGGGAGAGTAGTATAGGAAACGTTTTAAACCCCAAGTAGAAAATTTGGTTGAATTGTCGGGGCTCTGAGAGGCCTTAGATTGAAAGATTTTTCTGGGCAAGCATGTCCCCAGACGTCCTTAGGAATCTCGCACCTTTGGCGTTCCTCAGGCCTCAGCTAGACAGGGCATTGTAAAATTTGTAAAATTGTCAAATATTATAAAATGTGGAAAACAGAGCCGTGTGAAGTTCGTACGTTTTGTGTACTTTACATTACGGGGTCGAAATTGATAACTACTTCTTTTGAGAAAACGGTATCAGTTTCGACCACGTGAATACACAAAGTTTGCAAACTTCTTAGCATTACTATACTTTCCGCATTTTAGGACGTTTCGCGACGAAACATTGAAATTTTGCTGATTTTACTAATTTTTTTCATGCTCTTTCCAGGTTTTTGATCGATAGCCTTCTTTTTGGCTTGACTAATATTTAGTTTGTTATGGAATGCGTCCCACTTACCCTGCGTTCTTGCTAAAAGTTCACGCTTTATTTAAGGCGAAACGCTTGGAATATATAACGAAGAGGATTTAAAAGGTTGTTTTAAATGCCTTTCGCTGATATTTGTATATTATTTTCAAAATCGTTTCTGTGTAGCCACAAGCAATTCGTCATGACTACGAAAGGAAAGAGAATTTAAAGAAGTCACAAGACAGTTGCTTACTTGGATATCAGAGGGCTTTGTAGAGTTCCAAATTTGGACTTTACTAAACCTCAATAGGTTGAACGTGCTTACGAAGCAAAAGTTCATATTGCAGGAGTGAGATTTCCATGTTTTGGAAAGACTGCCTAATATGGTAATTGAGCGACTTAGCTACGCTCATTTTTTATGTAGCTAAGCGATAAGAAAATTACCAGGAAAATTACCGACCATCTTAATCTTGTTAGGTATAGAAAACAATTGTTTATACCAAATTCAAAATATTGACTCGGAGACACTGTGTCTTCGTGCACTTAATTGGGGCCTTTTTCAAATTCTTTGTGCATAGTGTATATGCATTTGATAGCATAGTGTATGCGTTTAGCCACAGCGAGAGTGTACAGTGAGGTTTCAATTATGGTAGAATGCGACAAAACTTTACTGGTTTCAATTTTGAGTAGATTTGAATTTTGAGTAGACTAAAAATACTGATAAAACCCGGTTTAGACGTCACAGTTTCGTCGAATTTATTATAAAATGCCTTCTTTTTCAAGAATTTAACGTCTAACAACACCGAAAACAATAAATTAGCTTCAAATGTTATCTGAACTCAGATTTTGTTTAGATCTTAAATATGTAAGAAAACAAAGCGTTTCATAGTAAATTCGACGAAACTGAAGATGTCGAAAGTGAAAGCCAAGATTTGGTTCAAGGAATACGAATTAATGGAGAGAGTGGTAACTTGGCCGCCGATTTACTTCAACGAAAACTTGTATCACACAGATTTCGTAGCCAGAGTGGCAAATTTAAATTTTTTCTATCCATATATCTCGATTTGGAGTAAAAACGGATTGTATTTAAAAATGCATGTATGAGTTTTTTATTCCTTGTTAAATGCCCGTTCACACGAGGGATTTTTCTTGCGATTTTCCTCCGGTCGAAGGATGTGATGGAATAAATATCTGGCGAATAAATAGACTTCATCCCACAATTTTACCAATGCACTCGTCAACCAACCTATTCAAATGCAAACGCTGAGAGCAGAACATCGCCCAACCATTAAAAATGAGTGAGCTGGTTTTTTCAAAGTCACAATGAGAATATACTGCAAATTTCCTTTTTCTTAACGGTGTATTTGTTTAAGTTATCAATATTACCTATAATTAAGAACGCACTCTTATTATGATACAGGCTATCTTACGACATTTGCGTTATCCTGAGATTTAGTATACACTAACGAACTTTGCAAGTTCTCATCGACTATTTGCGTATGTATATTAAGATTTTGACCAAATTTGGTCACAAAACGGATGACTTCATTCCAAGCCCAAGAATTGTTCATGGCCGACGCATGTTATATTTGTACAGATCAATCTCGAAAGTCAATATGTACAGATTTGAATATCACGCCTTCCAAGTATCAATCCAAGTACCTTTCTCGTGATTCGCGCTCCCTTGCATGTATCTCGAATCGACCGGCTCCATTTCTTTTCATTCTTTTCTCCAGAAAATACATACAGCGTGGACTATTCACCTTGCATATATCTTCTGTGTAAAAATTGCCCAAGCAGAAAAACGGCTAGGCCTGTGCCAAACCCTAAAGAGGCACATGTCGCTAAATTTAGAATCCCCTCGACATGCCAGTTTTCATTTTGCTGTGCTTGGCTGTTCGTGATATCTCCAATACGTCGCAGTTCTTGTCCGAAATATTGATGGGTGTCCATTTGGCTTGGGCTGTTCTCCGGCATTGTTCGATGTGAGATTGTTAAAAGTATAGCTTGACAAATGGTCATAGAAGTGTTTGCCTAGCAAATTGACTTGAAAATTAAACTAATCTCTGTTGACTCAGCAGTGTTTGTTGTAGCAAGGCGTCTGAATGATCTGAAATGAAAAAGACGCAATCTTTAGACTAGATAAATGGTATTAAAGCCAGGAAGTAGCACCGCCAACGCGCAACGCACATTGCCCGAACAATTTTCCCGGCTCAAGTGTATACTGACGCAACCTCTTTAAATGAAATGGTTGCTGTTTCAAATGTCTTCCCTATTATCCAATCAACCTAATGATGGCGTACATCGTACTTTCGGAATATATCTTTTTGAAATTCAGTTATTCACCACGAAACAAGTTCACTTTTCGACTCGCTTATCAAAAACCTTGCCATTTTGAAGTGGCGGGACATAATCACGTGATTTATATTCTGGTGTAAAAATGGCGAAGAATGTAAAAGTTTGAAATATATTTTATCCATCGCTGCAGGCCGTCTCTAAGAATTGATAAAAGGAAGAGAGGACAAGCGACGGTCGAAAGCCAATATAGACACATGCCGACGTGGGTATATTGGTAAGTTTTTTAAAGTTGTGGGCTTGACGGCATGAGTTTACATTATAAAAATAGAACAAATTATTTATAAGCATGAGAGAACTTTCGAATTCGAACTCTTTCGAAAGTTATTTTGGGATGTCTAACATGACTTATGAAGAGAGTTCAGTTTTGTACTGTATTGTACCGTTTAAAATTTACATATTAGATCTAGATATGCAAGGTATAGCGGAGCGAATTTCGTGGAATAAATATTTGCATTTGAAAGTAACAGGTGTATAGCTCGTGTCTATAGTCCAAGAGATTTAGAAATTTTTGCAATTTTAGCAACAGTTTTAGAAATTAAACGTGAAGATATGATTGCGTGTTTGAAGAACTACAATTGATGTTTACAGAGCCTTCACCAGCATACATTTATGCAAAATACAAGATGGATCGCGCTACAAAATAAATATCTTGTAAACTTATTATATGAGTCATTTTAAAACAAAAGGACAAATTGAAGGTTTTCTGTCGTATTTTCAAAGTCATTCCAAACCTGACTTTGAAATAGAGTCGAAATATTATCTTAGTTTTGTGTCTTGTTTTGTAATAATGCATTCATAGTTCGAGTTTACAAGATGTTTGTATTCGGAGTATATTTCTTCTTATGTTTTAGAGGTCCCGCCGCAAAAATGCCTGATGTCTGTGATAATAGATTTTAGTTTTAATATCTTCGCTACCAATTACTTTTTGATGAAACCGAGTTCCCACAATTAAAACTGATATTACCGCACAATAGTAAGATAACGCGGTTTTCATTAAACACAGAGACATTAGTATAAGTAGGCTTAAGTATACTACTGCTGTATGCTGCATCTGAGGCCAAAAACATTAGATGCCGCGTAATTCAGTTCGCTAACTTTCGTAATTCCTCGATTCGGGTGGTATTGTGTCTACGGAGTTGCAAACTACATAAGTTGCAACGTTTCGAAGCGCTATGCGCGGCAAACTTGCACAATCAATTCGAAAAACGCAAGCATAAATACGACACATATCGTAGCACACTAGACCTTGGTTCGTCGCAATTGTATGATGCTATAGACATTCTTCCGAAAAATCAAGGAGAAAAGGCATGATCTGTTTGCTTAGGAGAACATTTCAAAAGTTGAAAAGGTAAAATCCCCTGAACACGCGCGTGAAAAACAATACAGCGCCTTTAATGTATTCCACAAGACAATGTATAGATATATTGCTTACGTATCGGTATGTTTCTTTCTTTTCGCCTGGCTTTTTGACTTGATTTACACTAACAAAGCTTGTTTCACATATATCAACGGTGATGAATGCCAAACTGTCGTGATAATAGTAATTACTTAGCCACTATATAGCAGCCTTCGTGACTAAATAATTAGGGGTAAAATTGTATCCCGTGGCGCCAGTGAGGATTTTACGACTTTAATCCATGTTCAAACACAATAAGATAATAACTCCTTGCTCCGCCCATTGTAATTATTGCATCAATATCAAACTAGCAACTCATATAAACTCAATTGTGCGCTAATGTTTCAGATGAAATAACTTCAGAGACCAGAGTAGACTCTATGTCGCTGCGTGACATCTGTTCAAACGTTGTTTGGCCGCGAGAAAAACATTGCGGCTGAGAAACTTCAAATAGATACCCGTTATCTTGTGGAAAACAATGAAATAATCTGAAAACTAAAGTGTGCTGGTTGCTATAAATGCCCGCCTTCTATTCATTATCGCGTATTGTTACTTGATAACAGGTCAATTAAACTGAAATATTAGCTGACATGCCCGGGCCTGTTCGTTTAGCGTATCATTAAAAGTACGGTACTTTATGCAGTAAATTTGGCATCAGATACAAACAAACCAACGAGATGGTCTCCCGCAAAGGCAACAGTGCCTTATCTAGCTGTGATCGTGACATGAAAGGTTTGGAAAACACTGTTTACTTAAATTACTTTCAATTGTTTCGACGATGATGTCATTTTAATTTTGGCGGGAATTTTCCCGCCAAAAGACGAAAACACTTGAAAGCGTCGTATTTTCGTCGAAAGCTTTTGAAAATATGTTTTCATTGCAAAAATTCAATGGGAAATTGGGTAAACAGTGTTAGGCGAATTTAATAAAGGCGCCCAACAAGCTGACGAGTTGCCATTTCACAGCTTGAGAAGAACGTCATACAAATACAATGTTATTGTTTTAGCTAAAACATTGGCGCCCTGTTGTCTGTTTTGCAATGCGAGCTTTCTAAAACTAGTTAGCCCAACTGCCAAAGCGAAATAGTACAAGCAAATATGCAGTCACGCTATGTTTTTTTAGCTTAATTGTTTTCCAGCTTTGTTTTGGACAATTTTTTAGTTTTGGAGGACGTTAGAAATCGTGTCAGTAATTATAACAGATACGAATATACACAACACAGTCACGAACACTTTTAGCACACTCAGCTCGTGCCAACGACTGCTGCGTAAGAGGTGACTGTCTTATATAACACTATATATATGCCAGTGATGTCGCCCCGTTGGTCATAGCATTGACCTTTGCTTCGAGATAATTGCAAGGACAAATTGGAATGGCGATGTTGGACGCAGACGCAGTATATATAGGCTTCTATAACTGAATGCTAAACGGATCGATTCTGTGCTTCATAACACTTTTGGCTAATCTTACAGCCGTTGCAGCTGCAATGCACCGACACATGAACAGGAAAGGCGCTGCTCTGTGAACAAAGTTTAAACTACAGACGGTTTGTCGGTTTCGATCCGCGTGTAGAAGCTGCAGACTAATGTCAAAACAGTGTAACAAACCCGATTTAATCGGCTGATATGTACTTGTAGATTACATAATACTTTTAACTGCGTGCACGGTCCTACGCTCTGTAATATTATGCAGTACTTTCCGTGCTTTCTAGAAATTTTCCGCTTTCGTCGATAATCTGCTTTCTTTGTTTTCCTAATTTGAAGTTCAGCAAGAATCATTCATGATTACTATGATCCGATTGTCATGTTTTGCTTAGATAGGTTTAATATGAAAAACAATATAAATATTGATCCCATATAAAATATTCTTAAGAATAGAACTTCACATCTTTAAACCTGACGAGAGATTCTGACTGAGACGATAATATATATATAGAGTACCAACCACTATATAACGTATATCACTTAACAGTTGCTGACAAAATATACCGTTTTTACTAAAGCCGTAATATGTAATTAGTACGCGATATATCTAAACTTGAATTGAAAGTAATACATATGTTACGCCTCATCAGGAAAATTTCAAGTTTTGTTTCACCTTGTACTCGACTTTTGAAAATTCTTATATACATCCTGAATCGGCCGCGCGGGTGCATGATGTCAAGAAATCCATGCAGATGTTCCGATCACCACCTTATCCACAGTCTGCTCAGCGCGTTTCAAACGTCAAACTTCTTATGTGCTGAATCCAATGGAAATCGGCTCAAAAAAGGTTTTGAGTCATTTGCATTAGATTTCGCACACGAAAAGTTCGACATTAGAAACGAGCGTTAGTCTTAATGGACGTACGTAGTCTTAATTCTAAAACGATGCATGATGCAGCAACACGTATGATATAATAAATAATTAAAGACCAGACGGTAAAGTCGGCAATATTGCTGTTATATAAAGAACTGTTGTTCTGTTATATTGCATACACAATCATTGTCGTTGAATAAAATTTACAGAAAAAGAAAGGTCTGCATGTGGGCCTGGTATAAGCAAGGAAATTGTTTTTACTTAAAGTCGACGAAACCGGTTTAAAACAAATAAAGTATAACGTGTGTTCAAATATATAAACTAGAACCAGAGTATGCATTTGTTCCTATTTCATATATTTGAACATATGAACCCTCCAGCATACTACCGGTGGACAACCAAGCAAGATGAAACCGCATGCGCAAGCGAAAATATGGACAAAAATTCCGTCAACATCAAACAGTTGCCTTTGGTATGTGATATTAGCACTTTGCTTTCAATAATACGGTTGATTGCGTGTTGCAACTATAAGCAAATCAATAAACATGCATCGTTACATGAAACGATGTCTAACAGTATATGTATTATAGCCGATATCATAAATACTGCGTCCGACTTCGTTTACATGACCTTTGTGACGCACCTCGAATTGACACAACTACCACAACTCGTGTTCTTTAACAGGCAACAAAGTATGTATTGAAGTTGCCAGATTAACAAAAAGGAATTAGTGCTGGTTACAAGACAACAATATAATAATAATGTATAAATATGTACCTTTTGGTGTGCGCTAATTATGTACAGCCTCCTAACTGTGGTACTTCTCCGCCTTCAAAGTGTTCGAATGACCGCGCGCTCTTGACATAAATGGCATGACACCCGAGGGGCTCTTTGGCTTTATCTAGCCTTCGCTTGCTGTTGAGACGAGTGGAGATCGCGCTTCCTATTGGTTGAAACGGTTTGTTTACATAAAAATGTGACATCATTCACACCTCTGAAATTTGCGTTCACAAAACGATAATATATTGACGTGAAGTCATGACCTTTCCCTAATTTTTTTACAAAGGATGAAATTGTTACCTTCCTGCAAGTTCTAGGCACTTCGCCAAAATGAAACGCACTAAAAATTAGGCCGGTTCGTTCTCGGATTTAGTAATGTGCTTGAAAACGTCTTAATCCGACGGATTTTGACGTACAAGGAACTCCTAAGTTTATCTTAACTCGTTGTGGTTAATCCCAGTTGTATATATATTTATATACGTATCGTCAGTGTTTAAGTCTGGTTTTAATTCGATTTTTGTGAACTACTTTTTTTATTGTGCGGTTTATCAAGTTACAATTTCGTTTTAAACTTTTATAACTGCATGTGTTGAATTTAGATGGCTTATAACAACGGCAATTATTTTCATCGGTTAATTGCATGAATGTCTTGTGCTCTTTGTAAGAATGGCTTGCCAGTAGGGTGAAGCACGATAATATTAATCTGAGCATTACATAGCCAGAATAATATATTCAATTATCTGCCATTAACTGTCAAAATTGCCATGAACTTCATGTACTTCAAAAAAAAAGGTTTTGAAGGGTTGGTTTTTGTTTTGATTTCTTTATGAAGATGGTGTCATTATCTTACAAAGGGAGTCTTTTTGTGATAAAAATTCCTCCAAGCTCACATTTTATAATTATACGTTCTTTGTCCTAGAGTAGCGAGAGTGTGTAATATTAAATATGTTCGATGTGAACTGATAAACTTCCATCATATTCGTTGCTAAATGATTGCAATTCATAACCGTATTTAAATCGCGTCAGATTTTGCACTTTGAATCCCCCTCATAATTGCTTTGTTTTTAAACCAATTTGGGATTTGAAATAAAGCCTTTAATAAAGTACAATTGTGCCTTACTTTGAAGAAATTGATTCAAATGGCTTTCATATAAAGTGCCTTTGATTTCGGACACACGATAAAGACTATTAACCTATACGATGCGTGTGTTATAACACGCTTATTGCCAAGTCAGCGTACAGGATATTTATTTTATTAAAATCTGACGAAAATACTAGTGATTAGAGAAGAATGTTCTGAAACCTGTAACTTCCTATTGGTGTTTCCTCAATTTATTGCGAAACATTTTTTGACAAAAAAAAGTTGCAACAGTTCTGAGACGAAAGATTAAGTTGTACAAGTTTTGTGGTTTTTTAAACGTCGAGGGTGTTAATCGCCTTACAAGTACTCGTGAATTAGATATTATGTGCGTAGAGAGATAGTTAATATACGTATATATGCCAATAAAGTTGCTTTTTTGTAAAACGATGCCACAGAGTCTCGATGATTATGAGTAAAAGGCCTGGTTAGAGGTTGCAATTTCATCGTCGTCAATTTCAGTAAAACGTTTTCTTTCTCACGAATTTACAACCATTTGCATTTGAACTTGCACCGTGCATTTTTACCGCGTTGCAACGTTGTTTGAAATGGCATAATTATTGTTTGGAAATGTATTGTTGCGAGGGGTGGATTGCGTGATATTACTGCGGCGCTTGACAGGTTTTCGAAAGGTTTTACGCGACGCACATCGTACTGTAAAAACAATAATGAAAACGTTTTGTATGACATTCTTGCGATCATATATACTTGCTACTGTGTTTGTGTAGTTGTAAGTGCAGAAGAATGGTAAAATTATTGTGGATTTTAGATAATATTTCAACGCGCTGCGGCTATGTTTGTTGTGAACTTGCCAGTTACGTTTTTATATACGGAAGTTTGCCGTAAATTTCGCAACAAACGTCGTTTGAAAACCTGTCAAGTGCCACAGCAACGTCACGTTCCACCCTTAGCAAAAATACATTTCCAATCAATGAACATGCCATTTCAAACCACGTACAATGCGTTAAAAATGCACGGCGCATGCTCACATACAAATGCTGTGAAGTCTGAAGGCAAACTTCAACTGAGTTTAGAAACCTTTTTCAAGGTCAGTTACTACCATTTGAAAGAAACTACGCCAATTGCAAACCTATTTCTCGGTTATTGGCGTTCGAAAGTTGCATGTTTTTTGTTGCCTGAAATGTGCACACCTGAAATGTGCAACAGGCTACGACCATTTTCTGTAAAAACATACTACTTCTCTCGTGCATTCAAACGTTGCACATTTCCAACGGCAAACGTGAAACTTTCAAACGCAAAGAAACGTGAAAAATCGTTTGGAGTTCACGTTTGCTTGCAAATGGTATAGTACTGCTGTTTGCAAGCTGCCTTCACGTGTGCGATATTTTCATGAATGTTTACGTTTTTTGAAACGTAAACATTTACGTTACGTAAACATTTACGAAACTTTACATTTGGCAGGCAAAACTTGCACACGTTAAAAAAACGTCATTTACGTTCCGAGTGTCACGAGCAGACTCCATTAAAACGTACGTGATTTCTCGCCAAGCGTGAGCGTTTGAAACGTAAACGTACATGAAAGTCATACGCCTTGTGGTAGCTAGCTCGCAAACAGCAATATTGTTTTAGATTCCGGTTAGACTTTGATTTCTCGAGAAATACAGTTTTTTATATCAATCACGACAACTAGAAAAAACATAATAAAATTAATGCAATTGCCAAGTTTGGTCGCAAAATGTTGTAAAATACGAAAAATACAGCCCTGCAAAGTTGACAAATTTTGTACACTTTTGGATTACGTGCGGAAATTTGTAACTGAAATAGTTGCCAATCATTTAACTTTTCAATGTTTTTGCATTAAAACACGCGCGTCGTCAAAGACAAATGTTGACGTTCTTAAGCAAAAATGGCGGCGAATATTGAAATATTATGAAATTGCTTGACCGAAAAACGGTAGTGGTGGAAATACCAATAGGGTTGATTATTTATTATGAAGTGCAATTAAAATATTAAAATCTTACGTTTTGTGACTACATACGTTGTTGAGTTTTGGTCGTGGAATATGCATTTTGATTTAAACTTATAAAATATGAAGATAGCAGTTACGCGCTTCACTCAATATCTGCATGGCTTTGCGGCTTTTTGAAGGTGTTATTTTCTAGTAATGTCAACTTTAGCCTTCATAATCATTCCCTTTGACCCTTTGACCCCAATATTGCAAAGTTGTTTGTCAAAATTGCTATTTTGGTAAAAGAATTCCTGTGAGAAATTTGCAACCATCGACTTAATTACGTCACGTGAAGTACATCAATTTGTAAAAAAATCGGAGCAAATTTGAAGAAGATTACACACAATTCAATTTTACCATGATTTCTACTAATATTTCTGCCAATGAGAACAACAGATTTCATTAGATACCGAGTTTCTTAAAAATTCGTCTAGTGTTATCACTTCAACTGCCCCGTCAATTGCAACCGTCAAACTTGCAATTTTACACAGCAATGCTACGATGTCGGCCTCAAAAGAAATCCGCATTTGACTGTAATAACGTGCGCGTTTTAACGGGAAAATGATGAATGAAAGTGGAGGACCTGATGCGGTAAATCGAATGCGCAGTATACTCTACGAAATCGAAAAATAGTGAGAATGGTCGATATCATTCAAAGATTAGAGATTGTTTCAATTTGAACCTTTTGCCATGGGATGTAAAGCGTTTCATTTTCACCTTAATCAAGTGCTTCCTGCTGAATAAAGCGATGTCACGTCTCAATGACTCGTTTTGTATGCATAAATTATCATTAACGAGGAAAAACCCTGTGATGCACTAATAGCTGAATCGCTAAACAGTTAAGAATTGTGCTTCCGTTGTCACTTTTTGCAATTCTAACTCCAAGTTATTTGTGGATAATTAATATTTGACATGTTCTGTCTTGACATGTTTCTTCGAATTTGAAACAAAAAATATTTGCACGAGCCACACGTCATGAGCATGAAAGGCTTAGAATCATATCTATTTTAGGTACAAGGTACAATTGTGTTTAAAATAATCATGCGAAATTGCAGTCGGGATTATGGTAAGGCGACAGTTGCACGATTGTATCATGTAAACACCTGAGATTGCATGAGATATAGTTTCGAAGTCGAATTTGTGTCGAATTTAATTCGGAACGCCTTCTTTCGCGAGAAGTCAAATTCCACCGGAATTCCACACGAATGCGTTTTCCTTTGCAAACGGAGACATTTTTACCCGTTTTGGCCTTCTGTCCGCACGAAAACGACCAAAAACGGAGAGCGTTTTCATCAATAACGCATATAGATTTAAAAAGCCGTTAAAAGTGAAGACAAATGGAAACCGCATACGTATCGTTTTAGTTTTTTTACCTCTTGTAGAGCCGCGGACCTAGCGCCAAAAAAAAATAGAGGAGGACAAGTAGCTACCTTGTTTCCATACAGTTTGTCATTATGTTTCGGCAAGCCTTGCAGGTCGGTTATTTGGGCAACTTTGCTCCATGTAAACAAGGGCTTAAACGGGTTACAACGTTTTTAAACTTGAATTTTTTCGCTCCTTTTTATTGTTTTCCCTGAATTTGCGTGGTTATATTTTCATGCTGAGGTCACGAGCTGCAGTAAGTCCTGGGGCCGCTCTTACGAAGCCCGTTTAGCTGTAACGGTGACCATATTAAAGTCAGAATTCAAAAACACTCCCACGCAACTTCTAAAGCTTTCTAATCAACTGCGCGCGTGTGTAATATACTCAGTTAAAGAATTTTCAATGTCATTGTTCACGGAATGCGTAAACATTATTTCTGTTTGGAACTTATGCACCGTTGAAGCTAAGTGCAGTTCCCAAAACTGGGTCCTGGCGTAATATGTTGGGCTTTCTCCGTTGTTTTTGTGCTGCAGCGACTACGTGCGGGGTGCATTAGTAAAGGGGCATTATATAACAGCGCAAAGTTCCATTTCCTATTGAATTTTGAACCCACGGGCAAATGTTTGAAGGTACTAACATTGAAAGGGTGGGGGGTGAAGTTGGATGCGTGAAGTGATGAAGGGAAATAAACCTGAGTTTTTCAATAAACCTAGGCCCTGTCGTACGATACGCATTCAGTTTCAATGGTGGATGAACTTAAAACAGAAATCATGTTCATATATTCCTCGTCCAACAAAACTGAATGTTTTTCAACGCAATACACTAATTACGTAGCTAACTTGAGGTTTAGCACATTAATTAGATTTGATTTCGAAGATTTACAAAGTATGAGGAAGCGTTGTTTCTGGCTGATCCACCGTTGAGTCAAGCGGGCATCGTATAGCGGGCCCCTGATATTTAAAATTTTTTCGCGCGAGTTTCGTGCAGGCCTCCACTTGACGAGTGTAAACTCGTCTGACTGTAGGCAGAATAAAGGCTGGCAGCAGCACTTGCGCATGACAAAACTGTTTGGGTTTAAGAAAATGAATTTGCAGGACCTAAGTCTAAATTATTGTTTGTACGAAGAGGTCCCTCTTCTGGTACACGTGACACCTACTGTTTACGATATTTCACTGCATATTGTGGAAACGTTCCAAAATTCTGCAGCGCAAAATGTACCAGGCTCAAAAACAGTAAAGATCGGATTTGAAGTGTAAAAAATTTGGCAAAGTGTGACTATATGAACATTTGTAATACCAGGAGTGCACACTGGGCGTGATTTGATTTCGCCGACTCCAACTTTTGACGAGTAAATTTGTCGACATCGTTCCTTTTCTTTTTATAGTGGCTTCTTTAAACGATTGCATTTTTGGCGGAACGATTATATTAAGTTCATCCAATTGTTTGTCCAACTTTTCTCCCAAAAATTTATATTACATAATACTTACGAAGACAACAAGAAATTGTACAAACCTCAATACAATGTCACCGTATTCTTGTGCAAACTCACTCCTTGGTGCGTCCTCAGTCGATGTACAATTCGTGTTTTCCTATTTTGGAAAAATTATAAAACTTTACTACACATTGTCCGGCGATATAGCGGTGAGTCCATGTACAATTAAACAAGCAACGTGATGCGTGCAAGGATGATTATATAACAATTGAATGCAAAGTTTCACTCCATTTGTATATATTAACCCGATTGTTAGCGGCAACATGAGTCACGCGGCAAACATCTATATCTAAATTTTCCAGCACTTACAATTGTGCAAACAGTCACATGTTTTTGCGCTGTGTGCATTCACAGTCGTCATAGAGACCTTGTACACATTGTTGAACTATAGTTTATGGAAGAGATGGTTTGGTAACTCATTAGAATATGAATGTAGCTCATTAACTATGTTCAGTCTTGGTTTATGCAGGAATAGGTACGTTAATTTTCACGTGAGTATTGTGTTTGAGCCAAATCATCCAATAGCAATGCACTGGAAAAGTTCTCCGTCCGTGACTTGAACAATTGGTCATTTCCCGCATTGCTATTGGATTATTTGGCTCAAAAACACTACTCTCGTAAAAATTAAGGCACCTCTTCCTGCATAAACCAAGACTCAACATAGTTAATGATTTACATTCAAATTCTAATGAGTTTCTAAACCATCTCTTCCATAAACTATAGTTGAACACACATCAGCTGGGACCGCGGTTGTTCGAAGCCGGAGTATAGCGCTTAACCCAGGGTTGACACTGAACCAGCTGTTTTAATTTCTGCACTTCTATGTGTTTGTTTCTTTCAAAACTTCGCAAATTAAGAATTCTACGGTAATCGAGATGAGACTGGTAGAAGAATAGTTTCGAGTTAATAAACAAGCCGTTCAGCGGTTGGCTGCAAAATTTTCAATAATCCAGGATTTAGTTTAGCTTACTAGCTCTAGAACAAACCTGTTTTTTGGCACCCCGAGTGAAATTGCACAATGTAATAAGACAATAGAATCTCTCGGAAAGGAAAGAAAAAAAATATCCGATTACTGAAGTGACATTAATAGCTTTCTTTCGTGACCATCTGTATAATGCTGGATTTTGTTCAACCAGCTGTGATCTTAATATTGCCATTATGCATGCCATCTTGTATAAATGTTGTGCCCTCATGAATATCATCCCATGTCAAACCTGTTTTAACCTGCGAAACATTCGCTTTATTTTTCTTGAGGGAAGCCTTGGAGGAAGGCAAAAAAGCGAAGCGACTGCTCAGCACGTTAAGGCGCGTTTAAGAGGGCGCATTCGAGAAATACGTTAGTATCCGCTTCATAAAGGTATCCTCTTGATTTGAAGAAATCATTTATATTGGCTTCACTTCGGTTCTTTTCAAAGTGTCCGCTGACTTTATCATTTACCACATGATATCGCATGACACCAACGTGCACGAGTTAAAATTTCGTGAGCAATTTCACCTATAAATAATCTAGTTTTTTCAAAAAAGATAGCAGATAAAGAGCTATTTTAAGTAAATAAATTGACAAAGAAACTCAATACGTAGGTCAGCAGAGCACAAGTGTGGATCACAGGACACCTTTCTGTAGAACAAACTTGTAGCTACCACTGAAATTGCCTAAACAATTTGAACAATATATGAACGAACGAAGGCTGGGGAAAATTTCATTTTTCAATGCGATAAATACATGTAGCATGTTAACACGTCATCAATTCGATTGGAAAGTTCTGTCTACTCCTTGTACTGTGAAAAGTTAATTTGTTTTTTAGGTGCCATTGCTTAATCTTTTAGCAAATATTGCCGTTACAGTTTGTCTACAATATGAAATACAAAGACTTTTGGAAAATGCATGATCCTTGAACCTTGCTAGCCCGGGTGAATCCTGCTATGCGAAACTATTTTTTGTGCATTAAAAGAAGACTTGAATTGACTCAACGACAAGCTTTCGCCTGATATATTTCGAATAGTATTTGAAGTTCTTTTGCACAAGCTTTGAAGACGTTGAAAGAAGCAATTCAGCCCGTTTGACCGGCGCATAGCTATGTAAACAGCCCCTTGATCAGCTGCACACGCAACAGTGCATATCATACACTTTAGAGATAAGAATTATTCACGTGTCGAACAATAAGATTCGTTCACGTGCATAACTTGCATAGGGATTTGTTGTAAATGAAATGGTCACCTGCTTCGATTTTAAGAACAATATGTATCTACATCCTTCAGTTAAGTGTCAATGTTTTGATACCATAGAAACAAGTTAATTGTAAAATACAGATCATCGCGATTTTCGAACAATTATAGTGATCAATATCTCGCTTGTACGAGTCTGGAATATATCAAATTTTGGAATTTTGCAATCCAAATCGATTTTTCATTTTTGGTATATTCCAAAAATCCTTCATTTCGTAATTGCTATCTAATCAGTAATGCAAAACAAAGTTTAAATAAAAAAAAAAATTCGCTACGTGTAGCTACTTGTAGGTTTGACTTCACAAGAACAATCAGCTTTTGTTGTAAGCGGTATAACGGAATATATTAATAAGCGACTTTTTCTTTAGAATGGAAAATGTTTATTGATACATTATATCACAATTCCTTTAATTCCATACAAATATATGTTTCGTTGAATAATACGGTTAATTTTTTATAACCTCCATGGGAAAGCACCGCACGCATATTAGTTGTATATAAGTGATTTTTAAATTATGCTCTGTCTACTTTGGGTAAAGTGGACTGTAAGGCCAGCTTCAAACGTTGAACTTTTCATGTGCCGAGCTTCATTGCATCGAGTTCACCGCAGGTGCGACATTGGAGCGGAATTTATTCAGACGCCGAACTTAAATTAATGGTTAAACTTTTTCAAACGTCGAACTTTTATGTCCCGAACTTAAATCGAAGTTAATTTACAATTTAAGTACGGTAGAAAAGCAGCGCGATAATTTGGAGCGGCACCAACATTTCAGCACGACAGAACCAGGTGCATTGTGCGAGTTTGGAGCGACCCCTTGTTGCCGAAATAAGGAATGGGAAAATCCAGATATGTTATGTTATTAGTATATAATACAAATAATCTTATTTTACTGTAATTTTATATAGATTTTACTGTAGATTCAAGTAGCAAATTGTAAGTTACCTTATTATAAGTGAGATTTACAATTTCATATATTTTCGTAGAAAAATCAATAAAGTTTTCATTATTATTATTATTGTTATTATTATTATTATTATTATTATTATTATTATTATTATTATTATTATTATTATTATTAT
>JAODVM010013344.1:9266-20258 GCA_025400095.1 Phenganax marumi
TAATATGGAAATACTCATTCAATTTAATCATGCCAATATTCATTCAATTTAATATGGAAATACTCATTCAATTTAATCATGCCAATATTCATTCAATTTAATATGGAAATACTCATTCAATTTAATATAGCGAAATGCATTCAATTTGCTCGGAATAGCACGTCACCAGATCGGATCGGAGTAGAGTCGGATGCAAAAATGAGGTATGAAAATTAACATCAGTACAGCATTTCCCCGCCACTTCTTTAAATAACAGGAGATTTCAGATCTTTTAATAAAGTGAACTTATGAATGTAGTTTTTTGCTAGGTGGCAGCAAGTGGTGAAGTAGAAGATTAGGATTGGAAGAATTTTTAAAAAGTGTCTTAGATAGAACGGAAGAACTAGTTGAAAATATAGTTCCTAGAACTCAAGACGAAGAATGCATGTCAGTCGTCTTGTCACACGTTGATTTGCTCGAACGCGCTGCCATACTTCCAGCACAGTTGTCTCAAGTCGTTTCGAATGAAGCTGATTTGGAGATGCTTGAAAACTTACGAAAAATTTATGTTCAGCTTCTTGATGCGTTTCTGAGCCATTTCGGAAACTGCTCATCTCGCATTACACACATCTCCTATATACCGCATCAACTAGCATCAAATGGTGCAGGTAGACCTAGTTTTAATATTCCAAGTGAACTTTTAGAAGACTTGCGAGGTGTTGGTTTTACATGGGAAAAAATTGCAAAAATGTTTTGTATATCCCGAGGACAGTAATGCGAAGAGTTCGATTAAATGGACTGCAAGATTTACCAAGGTATTCAACGATTATCGACGAGGAAATAGACAACGTAATCCAAGCATGTATGAAGAGTCATGGCTGTAATACAGGAGAGCAATATCTGCGTGGCTATTTTCGTTCCATTGGTTACTGTGTTCCGAGAAGAGGAATAAGAGCTAGGTTAAATAGGATGGATCCAAGAAACTCTGCTCTTAGATGGGTTGCACTAGTTTTGAGGAGAGTTTGTTCTGTCCCATGGCTGAATTCCCTGTGGCATCTTGACGGTCACCATTCTCTTATTCGTTGGGGGTTGGTAGTGCATGGCTGTATTGATGGATACTCCAGAAGAATTATTTACTTAGAATGTAACAGTAACAATCTTGGAGAAACTGTTCTTCACTTGTTCGAAAATGCGGTTGAAAGGGATGGCGGGTTGTGGCCATCAAGAATCAGAGTAGATTTTGGAGTAGAAAATACAGCAGTGTGTGATGCAATGGAGGCTGTGAGAGGTGAAGACCGTGGGAGTTTCATAGCTGGTTCTTCCCATCGAAATCAAAGAGTTGAAAGATTATGGAGAGACGTTTTCAGATGTGTTTGTCATTTTATTACTACACCTTCTATGCGCTAGAGCAATCTGGTCACCTAGATATTGAAAATCTGATCCACCTCTTTTGTCTACAATATGTGTTTTTACCTAGAATAAACGAGGCATTGAAAGAATGGATGCATAGTCACAACCATCACCCACTTTCAACTGAACATAGCTGGTCACCAAACCAAATTTGGCTTAATGGTATGATGAATCCATGCAATCCATTAGCTCAAGGAGAAGTAGACAGCTGTCCTGATGAAATTGCATCTTATGGTGATGATGCAGATTACTCACCATTCGATGAATCAGACAACAATGTGCAAGTGTTTCCTCCAAATATTGGCAGGAGGAATCAGGATTTGGTAATGCTATTGGAAAGAAGAATAGATCCGTTGCAAGACTCCGATTCCCTTGGAATAGACATTTATATTAGCACACTAGAACTAGCCACGATGTTTTTGGAAGAGGAAGATGCACATTGATTGAACTACCAGATGAAGAATAGTTTCAATCTTACAATTCAAGCATCATGTTAGAAACAGACTTATTCCATTAAAGCTGCTCCGTGGTCTACTGGAGACAATTTATAGTCTTTAATTCCCACGAAAACTATGAAAAGTAGCATCCAGTCTTTCCAGTATTGATGACACGTTGCTCAATGTCACTTGGATAAAAAAAACAACATTAGAACGTCTAATGAAGTAAATCACTAAATCAAGTGCAGCGTAATGAAAGGGCAACCTGCACCTAAAAGTCATTGACAAAAATGCGTGAACAGGATATGTGAATAACATTAGCTATTGGGTATTGTATGATAAGTTATGTAGCCCTGATGTAACGAGAAAGCAAATTATGAGTCAATACTCCTACATGTACAAACATTCGTCGTTCACTAGTAGTAACCGGCAGTAAAAATGATGGTGTGTTAGATTTTGCTTTACAAGAAAAAAGAAAACTTGAAGACTAATAAGCTAAAAGTAAATCAATGGTATGTTTTGCATATCACTTGATGAGTCAAAATGCAATTATTAGCAAGTGCAAGTTGATTTGGCATTTCCTATCATTTGATCAAATATTACTTATCATAATATCAGGGCTTTTCACATAATAAAACTTAAGAAACGCAACAGGATAAAACTTGTCAACACAACATAACAGCATGTGTCATCCAGAACTTCTCTGAACAGCTTTGCCTCATGCAGCCGGCTACGGATTTCCAAAATGAGCGTTTTTAAATGCCAAATCATACTTTTCGAACAATTCTTCGTCTGCTGGTAGAGACACGGTCATGTTTGGTCAAGGTAGCTGCAACGAATTTGAACACGTATTCGCTTTTGGGATAAAATCAGGGTGGCAGTTTGTTCTTTCAACATCCTGGGAAAACATTCAATAACAAATGGTACTGTGGTCAATACAGTTGTCAACCACTAATTTTACAATACTGTTTACCAGTACCTTGCCTGGTTCAGCATTTTCCATGTCTGGAAAGGAAACCTTGGGAAACAATATGACTGGTTGCTTTGAAAATCCCAAAATTGGTATCTCGTCCGAACACGTGACAAAAGCAAGAATATCTTCAAGTGTTGTAATACGACGGCCAGAAGCTGCCTCCCTAACATACTTCACAAATTTGTTATACACTATCTTCTCATATCGTAGTCTATTGCTACCTTCATCTGAAAATTTGGTTTGGAACAAATGAATAAGACTTCTGACGGTTAGCTTCTCCTGTTGATGGCGAAATACGTTGATGAACTGGCTAAATCGCTGACTGAATGCATAAAACTCCAACTGATCCGAACCACGTCGAAATTCCAATATGCTCTTGGCAACACATGGGCTATTCTGAACAAAGATCTCTTGGAGTTGTTGTTCAGAAAAGTAATTTGGAACAGGACCATTTTGTGCAAGAGATATACTTGCAATCATTCCTGCATAATAGTAATCTGCAGAAAGGTGATCTTTTAGCCCATTTTCAAAGTATTTCTCTTTTATCTAAAATATACCGTATAAAGCAATTTAAAACTTCTTGAAGGAATTAAAAAAAAACTAGCAAGAATAAACTCGCATGGCCATTGCTGAAAACCACTAAATAGTTTATTAGATTTGTAACCATTTACAACTGCATGCTTCTTTAAAAGAGTAAGATAATTTCTCATAAGATTATCATATCTCATGATATATGCTGTTGAAAGACAATAGTCACTAAAAAACCAAAGAGATGTAAATATGTAGAGATAAGTCATTAAAATACCTTTTGATTACATAATCGTAGCCATTCTCGGCGAGGTCCACCACTGTCTTGTGCTCTTTCTCCATAAAAATCAACTTCAAAGGTAATGGCAGGGTCTGTGATATCTTTGAGCTCTTCAAATGTTGTTTTCAAAATATCACAACGATCCACTGTTATAAAATTAGTTTCTCCTTCTAATGGAGTGTACTCATCAAAAGTATCTAATGGTCTTCCTTTGTGAACCCTCGCTTGATAATATCTAAGCATCTCACTTGCATCATTTATGTCATTGGGAAAATCAGTAAAGATTTTCTGATATCTTTCATCAACTTTCCATGACTGTGTTTCAGCAGGACATGGGATAGTTTGACTTTCTGATAACAGTGGACAAGTTGATGTCTGTGATACTGTACTTGAATTGTTTGATTTAGACAGTTCTGGATTTTCAGTTTGATCGAGCACTGCAACCATATCATCATTATCTGAATCAGAGCAGTTATTCAGAACAAACTGATAACCTTGTTTGATCCTGATGTATAATAAACCTTGCCCCGCAAGTTTCTTAACCACAGAATAGTTATATTCAGCACCTTTGCCATTTTCAAGACTGTAATTTGTTCTTGGGTGACCTTCACAAATTCGAAATCTTTCAGTCCGAGAAGAGAGTAAGTCCCTTTGGGGCTGGACAGCAATTTAGTGCGAATTTCCTTTTCACCGTCATCTTCCACTAATTCCACAATACCTCTCTCAATGATATTCTCTTTTCTCAAATTATCCATTTGCTCATCTTCATCGTCTGATGACGGAGCTTTCAGTAAGGCATATTCAAATGGCTTTTTCTCCAACTTAGCTTTCTTTTTTTGTCCTCCACCGGATGGGGATGCAGTTGCTCGAAGGTGCTCATTCCGATTTAGTCGCCTATACAATCCAGAATTAGAGCTTGTAATCATCATTTGCCTGGCTCTAGATAAGGTTTCAGAGACGGCGTTGACGGGAGCAACTCTTGGCGAAGAAGTCGTTGTGGAAGACGGCCTCACATCCTTTGATGGTATTGTATTCTCAGCATTAATTGTTGTGGCCGATGTTGATGCAGTGCTTTCATCAAAGCTCCTTACTACTTCCGAAGCTTGTTTAAGTATCTCCCCAAGGCGAACCAACTTCGCTCGATCCATGCATAGAGCAAGCAAGTTTAATGTTGACGGAACGTTTTAAAAAAAGGCAAATTTGATGATAGATTACGAAGAGTATGAAAACAATATGGCTTCTCCATTGCCCTCATTGCTCACACAAAACCATGCACAAAACTGCGTTTAATTTTCATACCTCATTTTTTGCATCCGACTCTACTCCGATCCGATCTGGCGACGTGCTATTCTGAGCAAATTGAATGCATTTCGCCATATTAAATTGAATAAGTATTTCCATATTAAATTGAATGAATATTGACATGATTAAATTGAATGAGCATTTCCATATTAATTTGAATGAATATTGGCACGATTAAATTGAATGAGTCTTTCCATATTAAACTGAACGAATATTTGCAGGATTAAATTGAATGAGTATTTCCATATTAATTTGAATGAATATTGGCACGATTAAATTGAATGAGTATTTCCATATTAAATTGAATGAATATTTGCAGGATTAAATTGAATGAGTATTTCCATATTAAATTGAATGAATATTGGCATGATTAAATTGAATAAGTATTTCCATACTAAATTGAATGAATATTGGCATGATTAAATTGAATAAGTATTTTTATATTAAATTGAATAAATATGGGACATTAATTTGAACAATCAGGTACTCGTATATTAAATTGAATGTAAATTGTGCATTGAATTGGACAATTTTAAAAGGATTGAATATTGCTACAAAAGGGCAGGCATACCATGCTAGAAGGCATGTTATTATTGTTTCAAGTTTCCAAATTGCTCCTTTTCATCATAGACAATGGAAAACCAAAAGTACATCATAGTTACACACTTGTAGCTGGAGTGCAAGGTCCTTCCACCGTGCCTGCAATGTACCAATATATGTAGGAGCTTTCTTCATTATGAATTGATCAGACCATTTGTCTTGCTGGTTTCTAGTAAACATGCTGCCATTTGTGGTAATTCTTTGCCTATATTTTCTGTATTTTGACGTAAAGAAAAAATGGTGAGCATAATGACTAAGTAAAAAGTTTCATAAAGCTAGATGCATGCAGCGCCGGAGCCACAGGGGTGTGTGAGGTGTGTGATACCCCCCAAGTTTCTTTAGACAAGGTTCAGTCGGCAGACTCTGCATTTTAGTTGGCAGAGTGGCTTATAATATCGTTAACGAAAGTATGAACTGGCATAGTTTCGGGGACAAGTTCAACTCTTGGATATGAGAAATTAATTTAACAGTTGGCAGATATTCAGAAGGCTAAGAGTAAAGGCGTTTTGCGACCCCATATGTCACAACACAGCCAAATGAGCTCTTGGTCCAAGGCAGCAAAGAAGCCACCAAGCATAAATACAGAACCGGAATTACACTCGGCAGAGTCTGTTTGTTGGTATTTTCCAACAGCTGAACATCATATCGGTGCCATTTCAATTCGTTAACCAAGTCGCACCATGGAAGAAACGGTTGGGATACTACAGTTCCAGTTCCTTCCCAACTTTATTCATCATTGTATTGTCTGTGATGGTGCTGACTACATCGTTCCCAAGACATTCCATCACACGAACCAAATCTGCTGTGAGCCAGTCTGCATTGTGCAACTGCTCATCGGTGTGTACAGCTTCGAGAAATAGTGAGCGAGTCGGGCTTACAGCCATGTAATTTATAATCAGTTCATTGAGAATGCTAGACCATGTGTCAGTCGTGATGGAGATGTGGACTCTTGGCAGACAAAATCGTATTTACATCTGCTTTTACTAGTGGTGGACGATACTGTGAGTATCAGCTTCGATACGATACCTAGTACTTTTTCATTGATACCACTGGTATCGATACTTTTTTCGATACCGATACTGGTCATAAGACAAAGTATCAGCCTAGTACCAGGCTCTCTTGCTGTGATGCTGATATATTCAGTTATTAATAAATCAGTGTTACGTCTGGGTGTCCTGTGCCGAGCACTTCAGTGAGAACACCAAGCAGATTTCAGTAAAATGGTCCCTGAATTCCAAAAAGTCCATGGTCTGGTTACCAAGCACACTGTAGTTGTTAATTGAAAGGTGTAAGAAAATGGCTAGAAAGGAAGGTAAGTTAATACTTTGATTTTTAAGACTTTTAAAGCACAAGATGAGAATCAGCTTGTCTACTGTCCATTTACTGGTGTTGTTAAAGCTTTACATGTTTTCTACATCGCTACACTTGACCTATCTTCACCTTTCTTTGTGTTATTATTAATAAGGCGTAACACTATATAATTAAGTCATTTAGCTTTGTTTACACTCCATCGATGAAGAAATATAATACTTTTTACTTCCACTAGAATATAACTCCATTAAATGCATTCTACAAGCTAGATAATGCTAAATCTCGGAGTTTGACTATTAAAGTAAATATTTTCTCAACGCAATATCGTCACATCGGCTACCTTATTTTTACGTGTCAAGTAGATGCCACAACTTGCAAGTCTATAAATACCGTCAAGTACAAAGCTGTTATGTGGACCTCTAATATGATGAACGACTGAACAAACATTACCGCATTTATAATGTATCTGTGTAGATGAAGCACTTTGTCAGTGGAGTTAATTTTTTTTTAGAAGTTAGAGCAGACAAAGGAGATGCAAAAAGAAGTGTATGTTTTACTCCTAGCCTGAGTTCTAAAAGGCCACCTGATAAGAGGGCAAAAAGCTTAAACTATGATAAAGGTACATGCTGATAACTGTATATAAATTTATCTAATTATCTCTAGATGGATAATAAAACATCTATGAATGTACAAAATTATTGTATGAATTATATTGTATAGATATACATCAATCTTCAGCATTAAATTTTGCATATGAAGAAGGCTGTGTCATTGGAGTTGATGAGATCCTAAATATTGTACAAAGTGACCTTGGAAGACCAGTACATCATGTAGACCTGTGTAAAGCTGTCAGTGCATTGTTTGGAGATAAAATGGAAAAGAAATACAGAAAAACAGCTGGCAGTCTATGTGATGGTAAAGATAATCGGATGAAAATGTATCCTTTTCTTCAAATTCCCAAGCACCATTAATGGCAAAGCTTAATTTCCAACTCACAACAGTTGTGTAGTACTCATATGTAGCAACAATCAGAATAAAATAATGTGTTCATTAATGCTTAATAGGATAATACTATATTTAAAGTATTTTTGTGTTTAATACAATCATATTTTTATAACAACAATAATCAGCCTTACTTATTCCAATATAAAGAATATCCAAGAGAGCGAATTAATGCAACAGCAGCAACAAGGACATGAAAGTATTACAAATATAGAAGACAATCTTAAATTACATGCTGTGAGTGACAGTGCATTGCATAATGATCTCCAGAGGTGCATTGATAATGCATTAAGATCTATCTCTTCTGAAAATACAATAATTAAACATGAGCTGCATGAAACCAAGAAACAAGTGAAACAGATGCAAGAAACCCTTGATCAATTGGAAGTATCTGATCATGAAAAGTTTAGTGTCATTTGTTCTGCCCTTGTCAATCTTACAACTTCAACAGGATCTGACTCTCAGCTAACAAAACTGCAAAAAGAAAAAATAAAAGAAGAAATGAAAACCGTAGAGGGTTTGCACAATTTGGGTTTGAAAAGCATCGCAGAAATTGATGATATTAGCACAGTTGTAAATGAGCTTTTTTTTGACCATGTGGCAGATACTGTTGAAAAACAATCCCCTTTGCTAACCGAAATAATAAAACTTTTGTGTCTTGGAAGGCAACCAGGACTCAGTAGAGGAAAAAACCGGATAAATTCAAATTTAATTCTGCTCTTCATGTTTTAAACGTCATCGAAGAGCTTTGTTCTCAGGGAGCAACCAATGAGTCTGCATTGATGTTTGGCTTACTTCTTATCAGCTGTGGATGTGGAACATCAGTTCTGGATGCAGTTTACTCACTTGGCTTGTGCAAGAGCTACAAATTTTAGTAAGTATATTTAAGATAAAGTAGAATGAGCGATAAGAAATTTGATTGCCCACATATCTTACTTATCTAGTTGATTAGTTGACAATTGCAATACACCACTACTTGATAAAAGTTTGCAAGTAGAAATGATCTCGTCTTGATAAATAGCTTCCAACAAAGAACGATCATTCGCAATCTCTTCAACATGGCCGCCACTACCTTTTAAATGTTTCTTTTGTGCAAATATTTTACAAATTATGTCTTCATCAGATGTATAAAATTTGCGAAATAAAGCCAGTTCAGCAACACAACGTACCCTCAAATCAGTGTGCATATCTTTGTTTCCGGAAACAAGGAGGGAGACAGAACAAAAGCACAAACTATTGGCCGAGGTTTCTAATGTGACGTACTCTGATAAAGAAGCCGGCCAGTATTGTTGCGAATTAAAATTTACAGTAAATTTAGAATATGCTGCACTTTCCATTTAAAAGTCCAATTTCTTCCTTAATTTTCTCACAGAAATTGTTAAATTCTGAACAACGTCTTACTGACATAATTTCCAAATCCTTGAGAATATGTGGGTACAAATTATCCGTTATGTTGAAAATACTGAAATCTGCTAGGCGTTCTGAAGCACCTTCAGCTGTGATGTTACACTAGGTCACAGTACTATGCGCACTTGCTTCTGGACGTCGAGACTAGGCTGACAAAGTATATCACACACTACACCTTTTCCTGGTCGTTTTCAGATGTTTTGTACGGTGGCCCAGACGCGACAACACAAAACACATTTCGCATTTTTACATTTTTGTGTTTTTGAATTTTTGTGTTTTTGTATTTTTTGAGTTTTTGATTTTTGCATTTTTTGATTTTTGTATTTTTTGATTTTTTAATTGTGTAGTAGCGTTTCAGTTATTTACAATACAGAGACTGCAGTATGCATCAATGATGTAGCGCTTTGACAGTTTGTATGTGTTTTGATTCGGATTTCTCGTCCTTCGCAGCACACTTGTGTTTGTCGGGTTGCCCAAGCTACAAAAACTAACGTGCTTATCGGCCTGCTTTGTTACCAGTGTTTGTTACAGTAGTAATCTATCGTGAAGTATTTGTACGTGTCACACTAGTATGAAAGTAATATTGACAACTTTACTCTTTGCCTCTAAAGCCAAGAAATAATATGTAAACACCTGTCATGCAACTGCATACATAATTGCACTAACCGTAAACGCTGAAGCGTTATAGTACGTTTGCTGCGTTGTATGCTGTATTTGTTTCATTGTTATTATAGGGGCTTAAATCTGACTGAAATGGACAGTACAAAGGCAAGATAAGATATGTACAGTACAAAATAAAGACATTGTATGTGACACTCGCGTGTAAAATACCTAGGAAAATGCGGAGTTTTACGCACAGTTTTGTACGTGAAATAGTACAAGACCGTGCAAATGTACGTAAAGCTTTAGGCCTCTACTTTATATACATTCCAAAACTTTTCTTTGCTTACATAATTGTGCATACGCGTCAGCCATGTGCGACCACAAGAAAATGTATTTTTGATTTTTTGATTTTTGCATTTTTTGATTTTTTGATTTTTGCATTTTTGCATTTTTGATTTTTTGATTTTTGCATTTTTTGATTTTTGTATTTTTTGATTTTTCCAAAAAATATTTAAGAATTGTTTACAACAGTTTTGTTTTTTAATACTGCAGAATGCCGTCGAAACTTAGACAAGTTACCATTGTTTCCAGAAAACTGAGAAACAATGAAATGTTTTAAGGCTGCTTTCCAGTTACGCGTTTTTGACACGCACCTACACGCACGTAAAAGTTTAAATCCTTCAAGGTTTTATAGTTATTAAAAATACAGCAGCAAGTAAATCCGTATAGTTATTTCGAATGCAAAATTATTAACGCTTCCTCTTGCGATTATTTATAAGATAAGTTTTATTGCAATTTTAACTTTCACGACGCGTAACTGGAAATCAGCCTTTACTGGTCTCGAAGCGCCATAACTGCTTCATGCGATCGAACGTTTTACCGCAGCGTGCAGGAACAACGAAGCCAAGCAACAGCAAACTTAACAGCTCCAAGCGATCACCGTTTGTACATCCGGCGTGCAATAATAAGAAAATCAAATAACCGCAAGCTGCGCGAATCGAACAAATTGAGAATTTGGCGAATGGGTTAAGTGGTTAACAGATATCAAATCGTTAGATATTCACGTTTTGCAAGGTCACGTTACACGCGAGTGGCACATGCAATTCCTTTATTTTGTATTCTACATGTCTTGCTAATAAATTGCTACTTCAGCAATATTT
>JAODVM010013455.1:9954-20251 GCA_025400095.1 Phenganax marumi
TTATAACAAAAAGCGAAAGTTAAAATGTCACTCTTCACAGAAAAACGTACGTTTACTATTAAACGGACGTTTAAGACGGATGGAGCAGATGATCCAGAACTAGCAGTAATACTTTCAACTCAGCAACAGGTTGTACTACAGGCTTAATTCAATAATATTTTTAAAATTGTTTGCTGCTATAAAAAATGTGCCGGACAATCCACTTTGCAGATTCACTAGAGGCTTTCGAGCTTTTAAAAGAAAGCAAGATTTTGTAAACGAGTAAACCGTTCTGGCTGCAGAGCTGGTCTCGAGTTGTTATATAGACGCTAACTTTCACAAAATTGACTCGCAATCCATACGTTACCTAAAAGAAAATTACCTGTTGTCTGGGGTTATTAGGTGCATGTCCAGTGGTCTTGTCAAAGCGTGATCTAATGAAAGGCATTGAGTCGGGCCTATCAGATTTATGAAGCTTATAGTCCTTAGGAATATCGATATTAAGGTATTCTGGTGGACAACTTGGGCGTCTTGTATCCACTATTTCTTGAAAAACTTGTTGGCCTATAGAAAAGAAAGAGAAACTTATAAAGTCATTATATAGTTCACATTACTCTCGGTTTTGATTGTTGCAGTTACCTGCAATAACTGCATGCAAATAACGGTTTGACCAGGTGCACTAAAAATAAACTTTTACTCAGTTGTGAAGTGCAGTGCAGGGAAGAATGTTAATTCTTGGTGTAACTTACCGAAGAATACCATTAGAACGTTTTTTTCACTCCCACAATTGATACCGGTGGCTCCACTCATCAGTTCTTGACTCAAGGTTAATGGATTCTTTCGATTATAGCCGGAAGGTTGATAAACGCCATCTTCATAATGCGACGGAGTGCGGCGTGTAAGTGGCATGTCTGGAAGGAACCAAATAAAGACGGGTCAAGGCAGTAGATATTCTTCCATTTTTGCTACTCTGGTTTACTAAGGACAATGCAACTAGTTGGCCCATTATGGCCGTGAAGTATTTCAAATTTCCCGCCGCGATTTCGCAAGGGGTTGTATTTCACCATCCAACGTTGAGGCACCCGGGCTAATTCCTTTATCATTGTTAATCACCAAAAGGTCGGAATAAGGCTCTATTTGTGCCTATGATACATATATGATTATGGTGTAATAAATGAAGGAATGATGCCAAACTGCACTTTGCATGCACAGTTGCGTACAGCACTGTTGCACTAGTACTTCTTACATCATGATGATGGCAACTGGTCAAGCAAAATTTTCATACAACTCGGGGCAGCTGCGATCACCGCTGCTCAAAATCTTCAGGTCACTAAGGTCGTTGATATGCAACTTCTTTGTTTGTGCGCGACTAAAGTAGACGCGATAACTATGATAATGACGGTTATACAAAAATGCAACCCTTTATGGAAAAACGTATTTTCGTGAAATCGTGCTAACTAACATAAAACACAAGAGTATTTGAACAATGATAAAACGCAATACAACCGGTCTTTGGCCGCGTTGAAATCAGTTTTGACTTGAACGAAAAGAAACGAAGAAAGACGTTGATTCAGTTAATAATTAGCGTTCCGCGACGATTTTAACTCAAGCCAAACTTGACGGGGCAGCCTTTCACAACGACAATATAAAAAGTAAACATGTTTTTACACAGAGTTGTCTGTTTGGAGAACGCGATATATTCTGTTTTTCCATGAAGAGCTGCAAATGAACAATAGCGATGATACCGATCACCGATCATGAATGTAGTAGAAACAACGAGGTGTCAGTGATTGGCATCGTATGTATAGAATAATATACGTATGATAGAATCTTCAGTATCTTGCATTACCCACTGCACCAAGGTCAGGTTTCCCTCGATTGTTATACCAGCCATTATATCCTTCATATTCTATCTTTCTTTCATTAATATTCCCTGCTACTCGAGGGAACTCCGCCTGGAGTTTCTTTGACGTGTTGCTCGCTAAGGGAAAGAAGAATAAGAATTTAAAAGGTATTAATGCATTTTCCGTACTTGCTGATTAAGAACTGACAATATTGCAGACCAAGATAGAACTACAGCAAGTAAGAACGATTTGCACGGATGGAACGAAAGCTTCCCTGGTAGAAATCCTGAACAGGATCCTGCAGGATCTTGTAGGATCTTGCTAACCTCAGAATCCTAGCATGATCCTGAGCAGGATCCTGTTAAGATCCTAAGAGTGGTGGGACTTAAATTAGGATCCTGTAACAATCCTGAAACTTGGTATTAGGATCCTTACTAGGATATATTGCCAGGAAAACCAACAGGATCCTGGGTAGGATCCTGTAAGAAAAGTCTATGTTCCTGGCATTTGGTAACAGGATCCTGACTGGGATATTACCAGGAAAACTAACAGGATCCCGAAACAAATCCCGTAACAGGATTCTATAGGCCTATAGGATCTTGAAAAGGATCCTGAATAGGATTCGAAAGGATCCTGGTATGCTCTTTGCAGGATCCTATTGGGATCCTAGAAGGATCCTGTTAGGATCCTACCTAGGGTTTCTACTCGGATTTGCATAAATCAATTTACGTAGTATGTCAACAAGGCTTAGATGAGATAAGAACAATTCAATTAAAAAACATAATCAACATTTCAAAAGCGACATTGAATTATAGAAATTGTTGCTTGCGTTTTCCTTGTTATATATATATATAGCTATTTTAATCGCTGTTTAAACGTTTTTGCGGAACGTGTACTTTTTGCTTTTCATGGTAGTGATGGACATACATGTATATGTAATATATACAAACCGCGCAAGACTCTTTAAAATTTATCACTTAAGTCAATAGGCAATTACATCTCCGTTTACACTCGTAACTGCTCAATAGTCTTACAGTTCATGCATTAAACACGTTGATTCACGAACGTGTTGGACCAAAGATTCACTTACAACGACTTTTTGCAACGCTTTTAACGCTACAGTATACTTACATCCATCTGGATTTGCAGTGGTTCGTGTCGATGACGTTGTAGGAGCAATATCACTAGTTGCAGCGGGAATGTTTGTCGTCTTCGTCGGTTGAATTTTTGAGACAGTGGACGACGGTGCTGCAGTGCTGTTCTTGATGTTAATTACTAATAAGAGATACAATATAATTGTTCAAAAAGTAAAGACTTAATTTTTTCAACGTACAGAGTAATAGTCATGGTGCAGACTGATTACCTAGGACACGAACGCACTTCCCTAATGTTAAAAGCACTTTTGTTATAGAAATATAAGTGGTATACAGAGCTTTTGATCACTGAGAGAAATCTAATCTAAACACGTAAAAAATACAATACTTTTACGTGTGAAATTATTATTTTTGCAATCAAACACCGTGTAGGAAATACGTTTGACAAATCCGAGAACATCTTGTAAAATGTACCACGCATCGCCACGGACGTTTTTTTGGCCGCTTCACTGCTTCTTGCAATCTTGCTTTTACGACTATCTAATGTGTACTTTTGCATATTTGTTTTGTGTTTCTACCTGAGTTGTAGTTTGCTCATACTTTGTTTCAAAAAATAAACAGAATAGACTATATACTAACATAGTTGCTTGAAAATATGGAATTTATTGCACACTCGTGAGCATATTTTCTGCAACACTCGAAATGGATTCCATATTTCCAAGCAACTATGTAATGTTCTTTGTATCTTCCACCTACCAAATGGCATGCAAACTTTGTCGCCGCGACATTCTGCTTGTTGGCAGCATCGTTCTTGTGAAACACAGTCAGTATTATTGGTGCACGTATCTTCTGGTTGGAAATCTGGGCAGTTTGTTGAAGGACTCGGGCACTCCTGGCCTGAAAACGATAGCACATGCACGCGGTCATATCGAGGACTTTGACGATCATTTGAAACTTTGAAACTTTAATAGAAGAAACAACTTGCAGCTGGTAAGCTGAATTGCGTATTTTACAGGTTGTCTAGAATGCTAAAATTTAAAAGTTAAGTTTACACTCTTGCATAAATTACAGAAATAGTAAATAGAACGTTACGTAATATGTAAAAACTAGGTATGACTATCTATAATTATTAAAACTAGAAATTATTGGACCTATTTATTAAGAACTATGAAGTTGGTTGCATGATGTTGTAACAAAGCTGCGTATTACTGAACCGTTTATTGAAACCATCCAATTCCAACAAATGATGCCTTATAATATATCACAGTATTTTGGCATATATCATTAAATTATAAGCATATCATACGACAGTATGTGACCGGGGGTTGTCAAAGTGTTGAAGTTGTTTAGGATGTATTGTAATGAAGGTTTCAAAATAGTCGTGCAATAAGAAATAACTAAGTACACATGTTCAGTACATGTTTCGGTGCCGCAGTTGCTAGGACAAGCGCCTTCTACGAAAGAGGTTGCGGGTTAGATTCTCAGCGCCGATTTAACTTTCCCACGCGCTACGAATCTGACAAATACTCTGCCGAAAGTCTTAGGTTTTCTCCGGGCACTCCGGTTCCTTCGACAGGAAAAGTTGTCAGTGCGGGCTAGGATTAACAGATTTGAAGAAAAAAATTAATTGGTCTAAAAACAAACACTCTACACCATGCAGAGTAATATATGTACTTTATATATTAGAAAAAACTTGTAACAGCTGTGCAATTCACTTCATGCTGCCAAGTAGCTATATCTAAACCATCTATATATATTGCGAAAATGACACAGCTTTAAAACATGTCAGTTAATTTTGTATTTCCTTAAGACTTATTGTTGCGTAATGTTGGTTTTCAAACGGAAGAATATTGATGTGTACGTATATTATTTACATTGTAATAAGGTAAGATTAATAACTATTTACAGAATATGATGGTGTACTAAAAAAATTGAATTAAAACCTAAACATAAAGGTTAAGATTTCTTGAAACAGCCTTGACATAGTTGAAATAAAAGAGTTTGGCGCTTTAGTGAACGAGTACGTTGGACAATAAATTTACGTTCATTCCTTGGACTATACTTTGATTCATACCGAGGTAGTAACAATTTACAAAGTTTATTTATCGAAACTATTTTATTTAAAAATTCAAAGAAAACAAGGTATTGGTTTTTGTACCCATGTAAATTAAAAAGTTCCTCATTTGCTTCCCATAACTAGTGCTACGCGTGTCCTTCCCATTTCCTGCGTTGATATTGGCTCTGTGACAATGTAAAGGTAAGACTTTCATGTAAACAACATTATGATGACGTATATGTAATTTTGAAATCCCGTTTAAAAAATTAATTAAATATAATTGTAACATATACCGTTATACCAGCTAGCGTGTTGTATGATTTGTTATTGGCTGAAAACAAACTTAATTGGCGCGAAAGAGAACGTCCTTATCACGTAACCCCTCGCAATTTAATTATATCAAAGTAATTACAGCATGTCTTCTACCGTGGTAATTAGTTTCCTTGGTTACTGCAAAGTATTAAACGATATGTTTTGAAGAGGAGTTTTATTTTTATTTGATAAAGATATAAAGTACCCACTTGAACAGGGCGTCAATTGAAAGTACTTAATAATCAACGTCGATTGATAATTCTCATTCGCACGTTTCTTTTCCAGTTTATATTATACCTTACCAGCATGGCAGTAGTTTATATTTTCTTTGCGACCTAGCATGAAATGAGCAACCTCAACCAGTTCGACGATATCAGAATTGCCAAGAAAAAAACAAATAAGAATTAAGTCAGCAAAGGCAGTGAAGTTGAAAATGCAAAGAAATTTAGAACAGAAAAGAACAAACAGCAAAAAGCGGAGGGAAAAGTTGAACTTTAAAAATGGGGTTCGTGTAACAAGTGTAAAGGGTTCTGGCTCATCAAAATCATTTTTGGTGATGCAATCCAATGTTTCATCATCATAGATTGCATTAGTACTTTGACAAATCGGCGTTAAAATTAGCCAAAACAGTACATATATATAGCTTTACTATCAAACCCTCAACAATCCCCTTTTATCCCTGTTATGGCGATTGCTAGATACCATTCATGGCCGTCATGAAACGCTTGGTGAACACTGTAATTTAATAAATTGTATAGACTGCATGCCAGCTGGTAATAAGCTAGAATCAGCGGGTACTACTTCATTATTTGCAAACTATGGACCCCATAACAACATAATGTGGGGAATTTTCGTCGAATTTCATTCGTCGCATTTAATATATAATGACCTTTTTTCAAGAATTCAACGAGTAAGCCAATCTTTTATTGAATGCACTTATGAAAACGACCCTGCCATGATATTGCAAATTAATCATTATTTTAATTATGCTTGTCTTGTTATTGTCTGAAAATATTGAAAAGGGTAATGGGGGGTAGACATGCTAAATGATCACTTAAACTGCAAAATGATCACTTAAGCCACAATATATTCACTCTTTTCGGAATTATACCCATTTCAAACGTCGCACTGCTGCCTTACTGAACGCATTAAAAAGAATAAGCAGAAACCCCGTAGTATTATAGTTGCTTTTAATGCATTCGACACAGCAGTAGGGTGACATTGGAAACAGAGCTAATTACTTTGTATTTTATTGAAATACTCAGTGGTCCCCGTAGTAATGTATGCAATGGCATGCGTTCCGTAGGAGGGCAGTGCATGAATAGTGCGTGACTAACTTTAGCTCGATGTTGCGTGTTGCGGTTGGATTATGTTCATTCAACGTGTAGCACACTTCTCCGTTACGTGTACAGTGGTCTACGCTCGGCGTGTGTACAAATTGTGTCAAATTTTGGACAAATGAACGGTGTGCAATTGCATTTAAATGTTGATATGTGTCGTTTGTGCCAGTATCCAACGAACTCATCTTTAGCCAATATACTGGCTGTGGGATAAAAGTTTCCCAATACTGCTACAGTACTGGAAAATTCTGTCAGAAAGTCACAACAAAGAATACTGTTATAACACTTCCTACTGCGTAGAAACGTTGGCGTGCATTTTTAGTGGTTTCACAAACATGTTTAAATACTACAATGCATGAGCGTAGGCGGGAGCAAGAGCTCCATATTAGTTTATGAAAGACTGGATGACTTTTGTCAGAATAACGGAATCATGACAAAGCAAATAATCAGCATCCTCTCCGTGGTGTGTTTTGTTCGTCCATGCATGCATTTTTACTTTCAAAAGCATGTTGGAAAATATTGTTGGATGAAACGGCGAAGCCCTTCTTTTATTATAATGGCTATACCGTGCTTAACAACCTGAGTTCTTTATCTAAGGAAAGTTTAAATGATTACACCGGATTAGATGATTGATACTTATTTTGACATTTTAAAAACAACTGATCACAAACAGGTATAGATTGTAGATTTGTAAATTGGTGATGCACTTCAAATGCATACTTTTAGATTGTAAGGCTCTCATTGATAAACGTAATTATTATTGCTGAAGGGACTACCCTATAAAAAAGGTTTTATTCATTCATTCATTCATTCCTATCGATCGCAAGATACCAAATCTAAATCATTGCTAAGTAGCTTCAAGTAGCTGCCTGTTGCTCGATGCAATTAACTGCACGAGAAGAAACATACGCATAAATTATAAACATTCGTGCAGAAATATTTTGTGACCAGACAAGATAATAATACTGTATCAATCACGGTTCTTTACGCTAGTTCGATCTTTACCGTTTGTATAGAACCGTAATGCTATTTCATATTTATCGAATGACAAAAATGATGTCGACGCTTCAGGACTTGCAACTATTCTGGATACTGCGTCTAATGTCGGAGCTTTATATGGTAATGCTTATGAACTAGCGTGTTACTATATTTTGGATTGAGATATGTATCTAAATGAAAGCCTGCATATCTGTTTGATGTGTCTTGAAGCCTTAAATATTCTCAATCTCAGTAGACGTCGTTGTAATAACTTTAAAATATTCTCATATCGAAAGAGCAGTCAAAGCGTAGCCACGGGTAGCCAAATATTGCTTTGAAATTTTATTAAAGTTTGAAAAGCTGTAAATAATTAAACTGTTCTTAAATATTGGTATTCATTACATACCAGTACTGGTATTTTTGTCATGAATAAATTTTTTTATCGAATCTAAAATATGACCTCTGCCGTCCGTTTTTTTGACTCAAAGACTTGCTTACAAATTATGCTGAACTCGATGGGAAACGTCTTAACGTCCCACTTTATATCAGCGTGCAATGAGCAATTCTTAAAGTTAGCTACGACGATCGGTCAAATCTTGTACCTTACGGGAGCTAGGCTAATACGACTATTCGTTATTAGGATAGCATAACTATGTGTCCACTTACCGCAAGTGGTGGAGCATATACACGCGATAAAAATCAACAAGGATACTCCGAGTCCCACAAAAGTTTCATTCTTTGAACCCAACATGACTTTATCAATTTGCTTGAGTTTCAGTAGCTGATCGTCGCAGTAATCAGTTTAAGCATGCCTTTATAATGACTGATTTTGAAACGTAGAGCAAAAGTCTTGTGCGCTCCCTCTGACAAACATGCAATATGAAAGCAGAGAAAGAAAAGGAGCATTGATGACGCGGTGGCTACAGCACAACTTTTTTGTGACGTTTGCAATCGAAATATCACGGTACTTGCACACAAATAATGCATAAAGTGTGCAAAGTCCTTGACATTTGAATTGATACATTTATAAAAATAGCTTGGATTCCAGCGTTATTAGAAACCTTGCGTGATTTAAGAATTTGAAAGCAATCGCCGTCTTAAGTTAGATCGTGATGTTAGGTCGTTAAGTTAGATCGTTAGATCGTTAAGTTAGATCGTTAAGTTAGATCGTCTTAAGTTAAGTCGCCGTGTTTTTGCAACAGTTTTGTGGGATGCGCGATCCGTCGAAAAAAACTTATTGAAACATGACTTTTGGCATGGTGGCGTGGTTACCAAGTCCAGCGTTTTGTCTCAATGCCAGCAAAATTTAATGAACACGAAGAATCCGACCGACTCGCATCTGATTAATGCGTTGAAGGATTTAGATCTTCAACCGGACTTGGAGGACACTAAATGTCTAATTTAAACATTGGATTTGTTATAGAAGCGTGGATAGAGTTAGGTTATGGGTCGAGTTGAGATCAAAGGAAACGTTTCGTGATGTAACTGTAGCACGGGCACTTATTGCTCTTATATCGCTTCCTGCCATGTTTATTGTTTGCTCGATGTAGTGCAGTAAGCTTAGCATTAATGTCTTTTAAAATGAGACTTTCGTGTTTGATTGCAGTGCAGAAACAACTGAACATCCACCCACGGAAGTACATCAGCAACAATGATCTTCACTTTTACTTGTTGGCTTGCTGACAATGTCTAAAACTCAAAAGGAAGATGAAACCGCAAAGAGAACCTGATTTGTTGATTTGCTTTTCAGGCTTCACCAAAACGTCAAAATTGCTCAAACAATAAAATTCTCATGACCGAATATTTACGACTGAAGCGCCAAATATACATCGAAATATCAGTTAGAATAAATACATTTTACAATCTCAAGGGCCTTATCCACCAAAAGCAATAAATTTGGTACGATTATTTTTATCTTATAATATTCTATTACACTTTATTTTATAATTGTTTAATCCAAAACTTTCGTCATCGGCGTATTTGTGGTAAACTGTAGGTATGAATAATATCAACCACTTCTGTGGGCATTTCTCGCTTATATTTCTATGATTCCAACATGTCAACATTACTCGCTGATCATTTCGTTTGTCCTTCATTGTGGCATTCGGCATTCCACCTTTTCAGTACGTTCTCTGACCTGGAACATCGTTCCATGGACGAAAAAACTTGAAGAGTGATACGATAGAGAGCTTGATGCACATGCAAAGCCGAAGCGGATTGACAGCTGTACAACCCAAGTTTAAAATGTCCGCTCCGCACACAGTTTTCTATTTCACTTCGTACAAAATCAGAAAAACGTACTCGTGATCTTGCAACCTTGCCAGCTATCGAGCAATTGTTGAAGGGTTTATTCGTGCAACAGCAATAGTAATTTTTGCACTCTTTGATTTTCAGTCACGTACCTATTGAAATTTTTTTCACTTGAAATAATCATTTGTTATATAATCAGCGGGAAAGCGTTTATTACCGGCGCGTAAAACGCGAAAGTGTGTAGAAAAAGTTGTGGATGTGTGACTAGAATTCAGCGTATTGAAACACTGAAACGTTCTCTTTTTGCAATCTTAATGTTTTGCAAGCTTATACGCTGTAGAACTCCGAGTTTTGATTGATCTTGTTAATCATGTTATCAATGTGTTCATACCATGAGAAATCTTCACTGAGAGTAATTCCCAGATATTTAATTGTTTTCTCACG
>JAODVM010013566.1:0-20236 GCA_025400095.1 Phenganax marumi
ACCGTTTTCAAAAGTTTGCGGTTACGGTCTGCGTTTTCGCCGGATACGTGTGGACGCTAAGCGTAACCGCAACAAAAAGTTTGCGGATACAAACGAATCCGGATACGTGTGGACGGGGTCTCAAAAACAGGACGTGTCGGACTCCTCACTTTTTGTGGTCAAAACCCTAAGTTAAAACAGAAAGATCAAAAAGGACGTGGTCACCTTGTATCAGGCTTTCTTAAATCTCAGGAAAAACCCAGGGAATATTTAAAAAACATCAAGAAAAATGGCCATGAATATGGCGGCTTCAATTTAATTGTCGGTGAAGTTCCGGAAGGGAAATCTGACATGAAGTTTAGCTATTATTGTAATAAAGAACACGAGCCTTTTGAAGACTTGAAACCTGGCATCTATGGCCTTAGTAATCGATACTTGGACTACGGTTGGAAAAAGATTATTCATGGGAAAGAAAAATTTAAAGAAATCATCGAAGGAAAGAGCTCTTGGAATGAAACGGTTGAGAAGATTCTGAACATGCTGCAGGATAGCACCAGGTGAGGTTGATAATCTCTTTCTGTTGGATAACAGCATGGAGTATTCGTCCATAACAATCTTTTCTTCTCAGATACGAAGTTGATGATGTATTTCGTGGTCCTGATGAGAAGGGCCTTTCGGACCAATTCCTTGAACCGTTGACTGCAATATCAGTAGATGTTCCTGAACGTAATTGTGGTACAAGGTTTGCTTCTTACCCCTTCCAATTCTTTGCACTGCTGTCAGTTGACCAGAGGCCGGTTGTTCGTACTCCGTTTAGCTTAAATCCTAAACGGTGAATAAGACATAATTCAAAACCCTCCTACACATCCTCTAAAACTTTCAAATCAAATATTATGCAGTAAAACAACAGGTAAATATCTAATTATTGTAGTCAGTCAAAAAACTTTCAATTTCAGTTGTTGTTCAACGAATGCATAAATATGATTTCTATTTTGAACTATCCACCGTTTAAGCTAAACGCGCTTCGAACAACCGCCCCCAGGCCTGTTCTTGGGCCTGTTAGTATTATTACTATTACCTTTATAGTCTAGTCACATCACTGAATTGCCGGGTGATTTACTTGTTTATTTGCCAGATTTTAAAAAAATTAAATCGATACGTTTTTGAGTAATTCGTGAAAATTTACCGTGGAAAACTCCTTCGATTCTTTTTTTGAAATCGGTGTGTACGTTTTAAAGAGTAAAAACCTTCTCTGTGCAAAATATGAAAAAAATTCACGGAAGGAAACGCAAGATGTTCAACGTTTGTTTCGCGACCAAAATATTATTTCGGCATTAAAATTTACGTGTCTATACGATCAAAATACCCCCGGAGATAAAACTCTAGGGAGCCACCTTCAAATTAATAAAATGGCAAAGTTTGGTTGAGTCATGTTGTAAAATGCGGAAAAAATAGTCCTCGAAAGTTTCCAACTTTTGCGTATTTTTGCATTACGCGCGAAAAAAAACCTGTTTTCGAGCCGAAACGGTAATACAAAACTTACAAACTTCGCAGAGTATATTTTCCGTATTTTAAAACATTTCTCAACCAAACTTTGTGGTTTTTCTAAAAAAAACTCTGTTTCGAGCCAAAATGGTAAACATTTCTCAACCAAACTTTGTAGTTTTTCTAAATTTAATATGTCCTTTCCATTTGGGGTTAACAGTAATTTGCCAACGAAAATCTCAATTTCTGGGCATGTTCCATTAGAATGAGACGCTGTCGAAAGTCTATGACATAACGACAAGTTACGCGAAACTTCTCAATAGCGTCAAAAGTGTGGAGCGACGAAGAAGGGAATACAGAAGTTTGTCAAAAATAGGTTCTACTCTTCAGGATATTTCTACCACCGTTGAAAAGATGGTAAGTCTATTAGCCTTTCTCACGACGCCATTTTTGAGGTACTATCTGAGTTTGCGATCAATAAATTTAGGTTTTGTATTGTCAGTGTTCCAAAAAAAATATTTATAAGTTAATTTACAGTTCAATTATTGAACAACGGTTTTCATACAGCGTAGATTTTTCTAATTGTGACATATTTTTTTCACGAAAAGTACCCCAAAAATGGCGTCGTGAGAAAGGCTAATTCCATTGAATTAAAAATACCGTATTCTCTCTATTTAGCCCCCCTAAACCCCCCCCCTCAAAAGGGTCTGAAAAGAATAAGCCCCCCGGCCGGCTTAATAAGGAGAATACGGTATATGAAACGAAGAAGTTCAAATCTTTCAAAGTTTTTTTTTTAAAAATAACATGTATATAGCGCGTTTTCTGATTGGTCGAAATCCGTGTTTGGATCAGACACACCGGACACGATTCGGCAATGCGATGCAATTTTTCAGATTTTGAAAGCAAATAAACACATGTACACTAAACAAATAAACATATTACATCGCCTTTGAATATCTGGAGAACCTCAACCAGAATCAGACTTACCAGTTAACGAAAGTCGAATGATCGCGTCGCATTACCGAATCGCATTCCGTGTGTCTGGACCATTAAAGCTATAGGGAGAATGCACGACTACTTGTGTTATTCAGATGACGAACAAGACATCGAGCACTACGTGGAAATTAAAATCGAATGTAAGGACCATAATCTGGAAATGGATTACAGTTAATACGAAAGAACTGCAAGTGAGTTGTTTTTCCCCCGATAAAACACAGACACCACAGGACACATGTTTAAGTGGCAATCAAATGGCACAAGACCCAAATCATCGGGAGCCAGTTGTTCATAGCTGGATTAGCGTTAATGCAGGATTGAAACTGATCTACATGAGATTTACAACCGAAATATTTCCAGGCTTTGAAAGACACCTCAAAAAATTTTTGTGTAAGGTTCTCGTTCACCCGATTTCAAGCTGAGCAGCTTTTGAACAATCGGTCCCAGGGTGCGAGACTCTTGCCACTCAATGGGGTTAAGTATATTTTTTTGAATTTTACATTTTTAAGAAAAAGAAGGCAGGTGATAACCGCTCCCACCCTGACGATATTCAAATCTATATAATAATCAGTGGTCTCGAAATAGCCAATGTGAACATACGCAGGGGGTTAAAACGACTAACAGGTACGAAACATACTATTCGATGCATCCAGGGGACTTGGTAATGTGCTTCGTCAAAGTCAGGGATAGTACACATTTATAATGTTTGAATTGCAGTACATCTTCTTATGCAAAATTTCATGTACTTTGATATAGAGCACCAATATGAAAGTCAGAGGATTGTATACATTTGTTGTACTTCTAAAGTACTTGCACGTTGAGTCGATATACTAAGGAATATTTCTCAATTGTGACTTGTTGCTTTCAGTGCAATTAATACCAAACAGTGCAAAATCTGTAACGAACTTATCTGATTGGCTCAGTAAAAGAAATAGGCCAACGAAAACGCTCTACAGTCCCCGGTAAAAAGTTTTGAAACTCTTAGACAAAAACAAATATGACTGCCGCTAGCGGTGACCAAAGATTTCCGAAACTCGAGCTGTCTTTAATGGAACAGCAGCAAAATAATAAAAAAATCCCCCCAAAAATACAGCAAGTAGCACTAGCTTTTGGGTGTAACTGTGCTTAAGAGCTGAACGAAGCAAAGAGAAAATGCTGAGCAAATCAAGTCATACGAAGTCAGTGATTCGGACAAGACACTTCAATAGTGAAAACATCGGATATGACAGTCTCATTGTCTCAAAATATTTCTTAGTATATAATTATTTCCCGTGCAATTACGCATGAACATGCACGACTGAGTTCGATCAATTGTTCTTCTATATCGTCATATTTAGGAAACATGACGTTTAATGGCACGCTAACGGATAATTGGTCAAGCAGAATAAACAATGGCAAGTGACAAGCACAAATGTTATTTTGCAATACATCTGAAACTCAAAACAAATAAGTGAACTTCAAAACAAATACTTGAATCAGTATCTTGAAACAGAAGAAAAGTTACTAGTACATTTGAAAATATTTTCGAACTATCACTTTCTTGAAATATACTTTAAGGCACTAGTAGTTGAAGATATTTTCAAGGTACTAGTGTCTTCAAATTGAATAATTCATGAGTTTTAAAAGGCAATTCAAATAGTCGACCTCGAATTTCGCCGGCATTTGAAAGTCCTCGAGTCCTCAATGCCAAGCAAGGTTTTAAAATACTTTGATCATTTTAGCTACAAGTTTCTTTGGATATCGAAACGGCTCGCACGGTATGCTTTTACGAAGGCATATTCAACCGCAATGCCTTACCTATTGTTTTTAATGTGTTCGGCGCGGCAGTAGTATTGCATTTGAACAGGGCCAACAGTCGCGCCAAAAAAGAAGCGCTCCCAGAAGTGTTGACCAGTTCATTTCCTAGCTTTGAGGAGTTCTTCTGAACATTTTCCTAAAGTTTTGAAAATTTCTTTAAAAGGTTCCAAACTTCCTGTTTCATTGACCAATGGAATTGCTCAAAAGGAGAATATAAAAGCAAATGGTCAATAAAACAGGAAGCTAGGAATTTTTTAAAGAAATTTTCAAAAATTTCCTCAAAGCTAGGAGATGAACTGGTCAACATTTTTGGAAGCGCTTCTACTGGGACGCTTAGGCGCTGTTTACTGGGACACCCTATCCCACGAGACAATTTTACCGCGTGTTCACACGAAAAATTACAAAACCCCCCAGCAGCCTGGGTTTTTTGTCTCAGTTGTTTCTACAGCGGTCGCTGTGTTTGTTTTTCTACTAATTGTTCTATTGCGCATGCGCTGGTCTGCAAAGTTGCCCTGGAGACCAAGGCAAACTGTTTACATAAAAAAAAATGTCTCGCCCTCTGGTGTCACCCTCTTCTGTAGAGAGGGTGACACAACCCTCAGGGTGACCCTGCTAGCAGAGGGGAGTTTAAAGCTTCCCGTCTAAAAACATATGCTTCAGCTACTATAAGATGAATATGGTTTTGCCTCTACCAGAATAACTTCAGCGTTGAACTGAAAATACATGGAACGCTACCTCTAATGATACTGTCTAATAATCAACTGAAGCCAAATTTGACTCCCAGACACGCGTGTTTACTGTTTCGCGATTCTCTCGCGGGAACACAGACTTCACTTCTTATTTGTACGTTTTTGCCGAAAAAGCTAGTTTTTTTCTGAGCAGCTTGTTCGTAAAATTACAAAACTACATCCACTTTCTTCTTTGTGTTTTTTTTTCTTACTTTCTGCTAAAAAATGCTTAGTAGCTTCATAAAACTCTTTTTTTTTCGCAAAGTTTGACTCGTTTTCTGAGCATGTTTATTTGTTTTCTTCTTTGGCCGTGTTTTCGGTTCTGTTGAAAGACTAGGGCCGACCTCGGACTTTTGGCTTCAATTTTTGGCTGCTGGTAGCGTTTCATGTATTTTTAGTTTAATGAACTCGAGAAGTATATTGTCCCTGGTTACCAGAGGTCACGTAAACAGCGCCTGAAGTCTGTTTTCCACTAGCGTTCTTTTTTTCGTGCGAAGCGACTTATTTTCTTTGTTTCATGTTTTTAATCAATTCTCTTCAGTTTGAACAATGCAAAAAGTCGCTTCGCGCGGAATATATTGCTAGTGGAAAACAGGCTTTAAGGCCTGATTCCACGGGCGAAATATTTCGCTAATGCTAGCTAACATTTCTTGAATAAACTGAGCATGCATGGTCGATACGAATAAATTTAATTTCTTGAAATTAATTATTAAATAATTGAATAAATTGAATAAATTGAAGTTCTTTCTCGCGAAACCAGTGAAATGTAAATATATCTGGAACGATAAGTCGGGGGCGGGGGAATTGAAGCCGACTTTGTGCTCGCTTTGCAGGTAGACCCAGTCCTTTTTAAGTTTGTTTTTTTAAAAATAGCATTTTTTATCCAGAACGTTTTTAACCTAAATCTTTTATTAGTTTTGTAAAATGCATTTTAACTTAAAGAGTAACAGTCGAATTTATATTATATGTAATAAAATTTGACAAAAATTATACTGTTATCGAAAATAAGTTGAAGCAAACACAAAAATTACAAAAAATCCGCGCGATTTTTAATAATAATAATAATTAATAATTTAATAAATTTATATAGCGCGGTTTCCCGAAGCTCAAACGCGCTTTACAAGTTTAAAAATGAAAGAACCTAAGAGAAGAAATTACCCTAAGAAAAAAGCTAAAGTTACAATACAATTACAATGATGACCTAATTTTAATTAAAAGTTTCAATATAATTTAGTCAAAAGCTTCATTGTATAAAAACGTCTTAAGTTTGGTTTTAAAAGAGCCTAGTGATAAACTAAATCGGATATCCGCAGGCAATCGGAGATCCGTATTTTCTGTGTTTTTGAAAGTTTGAGATACACATCCAATCATAGGCGCTTTCTTATAGATTTAGCGTTCCAGATTATATACAGTTCACTGCGCGAAACACGTTTTGTCAATATTGCGTACACGTCGCCGAAATATTTTGCCCGTAGAATCAGGCCTTCAACTTTATTATAGAATTAGTTTTGATTTATCTAGCTTCGCCAACTAGGGAGGGGTCACCACAGCAGTATATTGTCGGCTCTTTTTACCCAACCCACCGTGCCAACTTTCCCTGCGGGAGGAAAACGGAGTACCTGGGAAAAACCCACGACTTTCGGAACAGCGTTGACCTAACTCTTTTCACACGAGGAGTGGGTTCGAGTCACATTAAGAAAGTTTCTCACTGAGAATCGAACCCAGGACCTTAGGGGTGAAAGGCAAGTGGGCGAACCATTTCGCCACCGAAACTCCTTGGTTGATAAAGTTGAAAAAACAATTAAAGAATTATATATTTTGATTCTTTCTATAGTCTCCAGTATGCAATTCAGTGACGTGGGACAATTCAATAGTACGTTTGGAAACGGTCAGTACAAAGTCATTAACATTGTACGTATGTATTCACATTTTCACATCACCCAAGAGTTTTTCAGCTGGTCTAGTAACATTTGCATTTAATTAACTCGCAAAAGGGGGTGGATTTTCTGGGGAATGCAGGGGGGTGCACACCCTTCCAAAATTTTCTAGCAGCTCCCAAAAAAATTCAAACTTACTCACAACTTTGAATGCAATTGCATTTATTATAACTGCAATTATAAATTTTACCAAGTATTTCTAAAACTAAATATACTTCGTAGAAACGTCTACGAGTACGGGTCACAAAAAGGGAGTTTTAGCAGCCCATTTACTAACCCACCAATGCATCTTCCCCCCCCCCAAAGGAAATTTGCACCTCCTTTGCCAGATGAGCATTGATCCATCCCTGCTCTAGTTTACACGTGTTTGTCACGCGCGCGCGTAAAAATTTAAACCTTTAAAGTTTTATAGTTTTTCAAAATACACCAACAAACTGACACGTAGTTGACAATAATATAAGAGATGGCGGCTTGTCGACTTTACCAGAATCCTTTGCGCAGATCATTTTTATATGCGGTAATATTCCAATTTAAATAACATAGATTGTGTAATCTGTTGAATCGATGGCTACAATGCAGTTTAGCGGACACCAGGTTAGGGCAAGGTAGAATTGCAGGCTCAGTGTTCGCAATCTAATATAATGTTTTTTGGACGGTCAGCGTCGTAAGATGGCCCCTAAACTGCATTGGTCCCGAATCGATTTTTCGCATTGAGTTGAATCGATCGCAGTTGGGCAATTGTTTTTGTGAAGGCTACTTTCCAATTACGCATTTCGGTAATGCCTGTTTTTTAAACAACCGCAAGAATAATTGTTTAGAATTAATGTTTTAAAATGAGTACAAACCTTTGAAGTACAAATGTTATTTTGCAGGCACAAATATATTTTTCAACGGCAATTACTCTCAATCCAATGGTAAGTTGAACAAGATCTGCAAAATACACAATTAATCAGATATTCGGCTAAATAATTTTTGTCATAAAACTTTGATTCTTGATATTTTTAGACTCATATTCACTAATGAGTAACGTGGGACAATTTAATGGTATGTTGACAAACGATTATATATGCAGGTAGACGTTTTAACTGAATTTGCTTCAGTCAGATGTCTACATAGGACTAAAATGAAATCAATGAAAAATTTTAACTGTTCCTGTTATTCTAATTCAAGTATTCATGAAATATGGCCACAATACGTATCCTCACCCCATCAAGTGATTTGTGCAAATTTCTCACAAAATTGTTTAACTTCTTGCTTGTATGAGTCGACCAATGACTTTGCGTTTCAGAGACTGATCGACCAATTGGAAAGAAGCATACCAGTAAACTGGAAGTTGAGTAATTTTCTGAGAAACTTGCACAAATCAATGAACCTTTAACCTCTTAGACTAAATTTTAAAAAATTTTAAACTAGGAAAATCTTTTACCACAGCCGGAAAGAGCTTCCTGAATTTAGTAAAACTGCCACTTTTCGTTGCGAAGTGTTGTAAAACAAAGAAAATATAGCCGTGCAAAGTTGGCAAATTTTGTGTATTTTTCTACAACGTGCGAAATATCAGTACCCTTTTTCTCGAACGGGGTATTAATTTCCCGCACCCGATAGAAAAATATAAAAATTTTTTGCCAACTTTCCACGAGTATATTTTCCTTATTTTACAACACTTCGCACCCAAACCTGGTAGTTTTACTAATTCAGGATGTTCTTTCAGGCTGTGGTAGAAGATTTTCCTAATTCAAAATTCTTTAAAATTTAGTCTAAAAGGCTAAAGGTCCATTGATCCGAGTGACGGAGTGAGGAAATGTATTGTGGCTATATTTGAGGAACACTGCTATAAGACTGACAGTAGACAGCCATTACCGAGAATATCAACAGCTGTTACCGAGGATATCAAATGCTTTTCATTTATTTATTTATTTATTTATTTATTTATTTATTTTATTTATTTTAGTTGCAAATCGATATGTCAACAGAAAGGTCCCTCAGCTCAATAGTAAGTTGAGATATTACTTGTAAACAACCAAGAATAAATATTTCTACTGCTCTCAAGGCTCCAATTACACTTTAACATGTCATTCGTTGATATTTTTATTAGTAACAAGGCTATTTGAAAAATCCTACTGGGGTTCAAACACAGGTGAGTCTCGACTGCAAAAAGAAAAGAAAACAACTTTACACTTCTCATCTTTGGGTCACTTTGAGAAACTCTGCACAATTTTAAATCCATGCAGAAAGTTACTTTCAGCTTGTAAGATTTAAAACACTTGAGTCTTTTTAAAACAACTAATCTCGTGACAGTGATTGATGCACTTAAAAACGTTATAGATAATGTCCTTCACGTAAAAGGGAACTTTCAATTCCACGAAAAGGCCGCATTTAATCATGATTTTATTAGAAATCCGAGAAGTTGCTCAAGTTTGCAAACTTTTCTACAAACAGAGTAAAAAAATCCCGAATGTGGCACTCAGAATGAGATTTTTATAATTTAGGACTGTATAGACGAGCACATCATGCATGGACTTACGATCATCGCATAAAATGGAATGAAGCAACCATTTTGGCGACTGATAAGTATATAAACTTTCTCGTAAAATGAGAGAGTCTATATTGAAATATTCAAGCATGAAACTATAGATCAAGAGGGAAAGCCGCTTAATAGTACGTGGCGTGCTCTCTTCAATGTTCTCTATAGTTAGATTTTTGTCTCGCACGCGCGCTTTGATTAAACAATTAAAAAGCGCGAGCAAACATATCACGACAGTTGTGATATAAAAAGGACGTCTAAATTTTTTCAAGTTAGTTGTACTGACGAAGGTCCGTGTTAACGAACCGAAAGCTTTGCAATAATAAATATACGTGATGTATCCACAAACTGATACTTACACTGTTGTTTGTGCCATGCAAAATTATAAAAATCTTATTTCTGTAACTTATTTATGCTTAACTTTATCTTATTAAAAGTTTTCTTTAACTTTGAGCAAAAGGAACCGTTTATAGCAAAATATAATCTAATTGATATAAACCAAAACTTGACCAAATTATTACAAATATGTTTCTACAAAAAATACATAATTTACATCCTTAAATAATCTTTTATCTTACAATCAATTCCCCTTTAACCCTCAATCACCATAGCAGTTATATCATGTCCAATGTTCATTGTATGTGCAATACTTATTGGCGTGGTATCATCATCAGTTTCCATTGGTACAGGGCTAAGAGACGCACCAAAATCAGGGTGGTAAAAACCGTTGCAAAAACTTTGTGGCAGCTGTAATGACGGTGCTTGTGGAACTGACACTGTATCTTTGTCACCAGTTTGACTCAGCGTCTTGAATGATTTCAAAATTCGTGCGGAGATGATTTTCTTTGTGGAGATATGTCTCAACGATTGACCACCAGAGCTCTTCTGTTCAGTGTTAGTAGAAAGACAGGGCAGTGTGTTTTCGATTGTTGATTCAGAAATGTCCATAGCTTCAGCCTGTGGCACGATCGGTTGACTTTGGTCAACTTCCATATCTTCGTTTGTAGCTGTTGAGTTGACACTGAAAAACTGTCAAAAAATATTCGTTGAATTTTTTGGCTAACTGCTTTATAGTTACATTACATAGTCATAGGGATGTGATAATTTTCCATTTGGGCTCAGTTGTCTCTGATGTCACTACTGGAGGAAACCTAAACACTACACCAACTATATACTGAATAGCTCAATCCATTCTAAATCCTAGTTTCTCATATCGCTGATGGTCGGCGACGTTTATCGTTCTTGATCTCTGATATATAGAATCCTTTGTCTGCCGCTAATCACTTTCTCCTCTTAAGCCTGGTTTCCATATAATCGTAAATATCGTATTCGAAGAATCACGACATCTCTGAACGGCCAAAATATTTTATCTTCTTGGCAGTATATCCCGTAGAAAACATGCATGTTGTCCAATAATTATCGCTTTACTAATAATTTGTTTTAAAATACTTTATCTCGAATGTTTAGAGAGTTCGTGACTCTATCTGTACGACGTTTACGACTATATGGAAACCAGACTTAACGATCAAGAGCAACACTCGCAAGAGCATCGCCGGTCATCGGCGATATATAAGAACCAGGCTTAAATTCAGATCCAGCAAGAGTCATGTCTTTATGATCCAATGTTATATTACGGGAGGAAACTAGATTATCTAAGGAGTACAAAAACCTGTGCTGTTTGGGTTTAGTCAAACTAATGTCAGTGAACAGAGTCAACAATCTTTCAATATAAAACACTTACAATATATGCCTGTGATGAAATACACTCCATTGTCGTGTTGAACGAAGCTGAATCATCGCATCGCGGTCTCTTTGGAACACTGCTTTCTAACGTAGTACTACTTGCAGTTCGTTTGACAGCGTTTTTTCGACACAATCTGTGGAGATCAGCCGGCACCACTCCGTTGTTTCCCTATGGTAAAGGTACAAGACAAGCCATGTGGATTAGAAAACGCAGGTAGTTTCTGTGACTCTAGCTGCACCACAGGCACATGCATTTCATCTTCAAGAGTGTCACAAAACTTTTCCGTTAGCTTTTGTTTTTTGGAGACAGGAATTTTAACTTTACATTCTTTAGACAATTTAAATGGCTTGTTAGAAGCAGGAATGTCAAGTTTTAACTGTCCACACGGCTCTTGTGGCTTTTCACGAGTTGCTGAAAGTTCAACATTAGAATTGTCGGAAGCAAGGATTGTATCTTTAACTTCTTCATGTACTTTCTCTCGGTTGTCAAAGTCCACAATGTCAAGATCTTTACACGATTTTGCTAGCTTCAAAACTTTGTCAGATGGTGTAAGAAAAGATTTAGCTGCGTCAGTAGATGATATTGACAGGTCTGTAGTACTGATGGTAGACGACAGTTTTACCGAAGAGACGTCTCTACTGATGACAGGTGGTCGATCGCCACAATTTTGAGAAAGACGTGTAGGTGTCATTTGTTCTTTCTCATGCGGCGATCCTTCAGAAAGGATTGTTACCACAGGTGGAAATTCAGCTTCGATTGTTAATGTAGGCTTTTCTTTGACAGCTTGTTGAATCAGTTTCACCGTCTTCACGATAGTGTTTGAAGAAACTTTAGTACTTTCTTGAACAGCGTCCTCGGCTTTACCAAGAATTTTGACATCACAGACTTCAGTATATGACAGATCTCCGTCACGTGAACTACCTTCATGCTCAGGAGCCGACACGACTGGAGCTGCTTTGTCGCTCTTCTTGATAACCACTGGCAACTGTTGAACGTCATGACTAGTCTTTTGGCTATTTTGCGGCAAACTGGGAGCAGAGTACCGTTCAATGAATTTTCCCTGTTTTAGTGGGACGTTCGTCTCTTTGCTCTTCAACGAACCATTTGACTTCTCATTTCTAATAAAATAACGTCGGAGATTTGGAGTTTTTGTGCTTGTGGAGTTGTTTAGATTGCTCTGTAGGACTAAGCTGATTTTGAGTGCATACAGTAGAAGTACTCGGAGGAGTAAACATTTTTGCCACAACGTATAAAGAGTTATAAACCAACTGAGATTTTGTCATATCGCGTTCTAAAACGCGGACACTTAAAGTGCGGACACTTAAAAAATCCGCTTACACAGCTTCAGCTACTCCGTATACTTATCTTACAACATCCGCCTTTTTTCAAATTATGCGGATATGCGGAATGCGAAATGGTAAAGATACAGTATAGCGAAAGACTGCGTTTAGCAGAGTTTGAAAACAAAGAATTTGTAAGCTTAGAAAACATAACGCAACGTAGATCAGATAAAGTAGCAGTTGAATTTTTTGTTTTAAATCATGATACATACCTCAGTTGGACAGATGAAGTAGGTTTCGACAAATTATTACAGAACTCCTTTATACTTTTTGAGGTCACAATTGGATCACGTTTGCTTTTCAGCTTAAACGAACGAGTTCTAAAAATGCCAAAGAAAATTTTTAAAAATTAAGAAAACAAGTCTGCATTTTAAATGAAGTGTGATAATTATAAAGTCTGTAAAATGCGGTTATGTGATTTTCTCATGAAAGTGAGAAAAATGCTTTCAGGTTGCCTCTAGAAAACACCACAAATAAAACCTAAAAACATGACCCGCGGAAGATGATTGTTACTGGACTTTAGTAAAGAGCTGTTAGAGCTTTAGTAAGAGCTATTATAGAAGTGATAGTGGTTCCGCTTCTAGCAAAAATTTATTTAGTCTAGCTTAGGTTTCCTAACACTTTGGATGAATAGGGGACATGCCTCTAACTGGACGTGCCTCGAGAAACAAAATAGTTTCGATCTAAGTGATAAAGCTTTGGAATTCCAAAAACGGTGGGCTCGTCTATTTAGACTTAGGCTATGTGCACACGAGCGCCGTTTTCAAGCGTTTCCAAAAACGTTTGTGTCTCGTTTATCGTTTTAACGCTTAGTTAACACTTTCCAAGGGAAAATATTTTCAATATATAAAATTAGCTACAGCCTCTGTCCTATATTGTTAGTGTTTGCATCCGTTTTTGCGTGAAAACACAAATGAAAACGCTCAAAAACGTTACCGTGTGCACATAGCCTTAGTAAAGGCCCGTTCACGCAGGCGATATTCCCTGCGACTTTTCTCCTGTTGAAGGATGTGACAGAGTTGATCACGAGCAAATACACTTGAGTCAACAATTTCGCTAATACACTCGTCAGTTAATCGACTCTATTATATACGCCAAGACGAGAAAAATCGCAGCAAAAATCGCCCCTGGCCTTAAAAAAACTTATTCATTTTGCACGCGAGCAGATGAACGCGTCAATAAACTTGTCAAGGAAAACGTGTTCACCTTGTCAAACTCATCAATACAAACGACACCTCGATCAGCAAGAACCATTGCACCAGCCTCTAATCTTTTGTCTCCGGTCTCTGGGTCCGTTGTGACAGCCGCAGTCAAACCTACCCCGGATGAGCCCCGCCCTGTTGTTGGGATAGCACGTGGCGCTGAGTTTAGCACGTAACGTAACATCTGAGATTTGGCAGTCGAAGGATCACCAATCAACAGAATATTTATATCCCTAGAAAATCGCAGATAACAATAGCTATCCGTAATCAATGGAGACATGGTTTGGAGACTAGACCAAAGTCTTTGTTCCAACTTTTTGTTCATGTTTATGCAATCTTATGCACCGTGAAGAGATTGCCACTGAGGATATAATTTCAGGACTTGCTCAACGTCTCTGTTCTATCTTTTTATTCATGTTTATTTGCATCAATCAAAACGCATTTTTCTTCAATTCGACTAAGCAGTGTTTACCCTCGAAGCCTTGTTCCATTATCCAAGATTTTCTCAGAGCCGCCAAGCAGCAGACACAACACAGCTTTTTTAATGTACTCGTGACCATGAATTGTGGGTGCGAGGGAGGCTGCAAGAATACTGAATGCATCCTAAAATAGAAAGGTCAATTGTGAACTACTCAAGAAAATCGTCAATAAACATATAGTCATTTGTACAACAAGTAGAAATTTGAGTAACTTCTCAAAAGGCTTTCCTGCAAGCAATACCTTTTTACTTCTGCTAAATTTCTTGATTTTCCCAACATCGCTAGCTGTGTAGGTCGGAGCAACTTCTTTACTCATAACTTGTACATTATTTGCTATCAGCACTGTCCTAAAAGTGCCTGAGGTAAAACCACCACGCTTTGATGGCAAGCATCGATACGTCCCCACAACTTGAACTCTATCTCCAGGCTGAACATGAACAAAGTTTACTTAAACTATAAGAAGGTTTTAATCCATTGACTGACAAATCAGTGCATTCGTATACCTTGCATCTATCAACCAAGTCATTATCCACAATGATATCAACTGATCGAGGTAACTGGCCTGCCGGAGCTTTTTCGGGCATTTCCTGAAAAGAGCATGGTAAAAAACAACTTCCACTATTTGTATATACATGGGTAATATTCAAACTTTGGACAAAAAGCATTGCAATAACATTTCTTTGACATGAAAATGATTTTTTTGGACATATATGTCAATTAGTTAATGTTTGGGACAAATTCTGGACTATTTGGCACACAACTGCAACTTTGAAAAATTTGACGAGAGAAGGCTCCCATAATAATAATACTTAAAAAGTTTTTACATTTTCAAAACATGTTTTAATGATTGGAAAATAACGTATTAAAGAGTATCACAAGGTAAACGTTGCTGAGTCACAAATTAAAATAAACAAGAGAGCTTTTACCTGAATAGTAAAGGTCTGATGGTTCTTGAATTTGGACAAACCATATTCTGTTTCCAGGGGATTTCCTTCCTCATCCTAAAAACATTTTTCTAATCTTGACATCAGAAAAATAATGCATTTAAAGATGCAAATTTCTTCGTGAGGCAGGTAAAATAGGTGCAAGAGCGAAACATACCTTGGTTGGGTACACAGTGCTACTCGGGAAGGCGTTTAAGGAAGTTAGATCTGTGTATCGTCTTTCCAATGTTTTTTTCGTGTTTGGACAGTAGTGGACACTTCGAACAACCTTGGGCCATACCAGAGAACACTTTGTTACAATTCCTTCGATGCAGACCATGTTACCAAGAAAATGTGAAGTCAGAGATCTTGGTGTCACATGTTTATCCCCAAAACTGGAAAATAAAAGTTTAGAAAATTGAATTCACCACAACAAACAGAATTTTCTTTTTGAATAAAAATCAGTCATTGTCACACCATTAAATGGTGCAAATTAAGATCAGAAAATTGGCGAATCCCCCCACCTTCCTTCGAAACCAACAAAAAATTCTTCAAATTTCTTTGAGTACACTGCATCAGCAGAGGTTACAAATTCTTGCAGGGCATTCTGAAATCAAATTAAAAAATTGCATCAAAAAATGTAACGTCCGAACAATCCTCCACTGATCTAACAACCTACCTGGAATGCTATCAGTTCTTCAAATGATTCAGTAAGAACTCTATTTGGAAAAATAAACCACTTGTAAAATTACTTTCACGATACATCTGAGACAGAAGGCTGTGAAAATTAACTTCTCAAACTCAGCAAAGGAAACGCTCCCCTCAACTAGTAAAAATAAATGACAATGCATGTACTTTTTTGCTCTTTTCTCATTCTTTCGACGAAGGTCGTTGATGTTGACAATGAGACGACATCCACCTTTCTTTATCATGTCACTGATCCTGCCATGATAGATGCCTTGGTCATCCTGAAAGAACATTAAAACATTGTTACAAGTGTCACCTAACATGTAAAATCGTCAGGTGGTAAACAGAGTAAAACGAACAAGATCACTGCCAACAAACAATGAGTTACCCAGTGAAACTGGCAAATAGTGGTGCTAGGCTGCTAGCTGCTAAGATGCAAGAGTCGCATGCTGATGAGAAAAATAGTCTGGCCTTAGACGAAGTAAAACAACAAAATAAACTCCAACCAATGGACATGGTTTATATTTATAAAGACTGGTGAAGAAGACTGTTGCATTCCAAAGGGCTAGAAACAAAACAATACTTCAACGGCGGTCTGGTTTTGTTAGTACTTAGTAGCCCATACAAAGAAAACATATGCTTATTACAAACTTCAACTCTCGATGCCGCCATTCTATAACGAACTATCGTGCATTAGCAAGAAAACTTAATATACAAAGCTGAATTCTGTAGACAAATTCCTACAAATATATCGCAAATATTTTAAGATATTTAAAGCTTACATCGTCGTCAATAAAATCAAGATATTCTCTTTGCACCGTCCTCAAATACTGCTCAGGATCTAAAGCCATTTCTCAGAGATAAGTAAAAATGTTTCGTACTTTGAATAAACGATATTTCCAGCCAAACTAACATTTAATTTAGTAATTAAATGCCTTCGCTGCACATGGCTTTTCCCGCCGAAATTATAATTTATATTAAATCTTCTGATTATATTAACGTATTATAATCTATACTTGTTTCCTAACTTACCATAATTTATGATTAATTCATTATAATTTATATGAATTTGAGGAGAGGGGCCAACAGTTGCTCATTACTTTTAACTTCAATCAGTGCTTAATCAGAGATGGAGGCCCAGTTCACTAGCTACACAAATCACTAATTCTAATTAGCTGAAACTTATTCACTTGACAAACATGGCAGGATTCTTCATTCATTGAATAAAATCACCTGGGGTAAGATGGAGTAAAATATATCAGAGGCATTGGGGGCATTCGTGTCAAGCAGCACAATTTCTTTTGACAATCAGGAGAGCCCAAATTTTCAAAAATATATTAAGTAAATACTCATAAAATCATAAATAATATATACTTCATCTTTACATAAATCAAAAAGCATCATAAATATAGACCAAAAACTGAAGTTTCTTGGCACATATTGCAATGCAATCCCTCTATTGAGGCACAGAAGAAACAGGCTAGTGAACAGTGGCGGACACTAGGGGGGGGGCAAAGGGGGCTTGAGCCCCCCCAATAATTTCGAGCGAATGTGCTAAATAACAAAAATTGCAGCCATATCACGTAGTTGCCATATTGAAAACCTAGAATTCATTTTTGAATTCTGCTATTATATTTACATTCAGATAGCAAAGTACACATATATGTTAACAAAAACAAATTTTGCCATAATTTTCCGTCAGCACATTCACAGTACATGTTCAAAGTTTGGCCTCGGGCCCCCCCAATATTTTGTGAAGTGTCCGCTACTGCTAGTGAATACCAGTGAAATCGGACTCCTGCCACTTAATGATTAAACACATGACGTCCAATCACTCATACGAACGGATGACGAGCATCAGGCATATTTTTCACCCATTTGCCATCCTTGCATACATGATGTGGTTTCATATAATCCTTGCCATAATAAACATTCAAATACTTTTCGGCATTATTTGGACAGTTCGTGTCAAACCCCAAAAATTTGCACGGTTTCACGGGTAATATCGAGTCACGAGGATGAATCCGATCGCGATACTCATCCCAAAGTTCACTCCCATGATCTTCGATCAAGAAAATATCCAGCCACACATAAGCTCCAAGGTATAGCCGACCATGGGGATTTAAGATTGCACAGTGATCTGTCACACTACGGACTAAAATTCCTCTGCAATTTTTGCGAGGTGTATTACTTTTAGGATTTGGGGCATGTCTTTGCAATAGCATGTGCAATTTACCATCATTTAAATTCACAGGCCTCTTGGATTCTTCCGCGTATAATTTATGGTACTCGTCTCTAAACATGCAGACGTCCATATCCGCATCGTAGGGAACAATATCACCATTTCTAAGCGACCCCAAAAATGAACCAAAACATATAAATTGTCTAGTAATATTCCGCCGTTGCACAATTTTGCCCCATTCGTTGAAAATTTTCTGCCATCGATCTCGATAAAGATGTATTTTGCATCCTTTACCATAAAAGCTGTCTTGAGCCTCTGCAACCGGATTTGCAGGTTCCATTTGTTTTTTGACTGGTATAACTGGTTTTACTGCTTCAACTACTTTTATGGGTTCAGCACGTTTTGAAAGATTTTGGACCCTAGACATTGAATTTTCCAGAACTTCATTGACATTTTGCAAAGTCACAAGTCTATTGGTACCCATGGTAGGTACATGAACTGATTTTCCAAAAAAGCCAAAACGCCAGACCATCACAAAGCACAAACCACAAACAGAAAAAAACCCGAATAAGTGACCTCTTCGAAACATCCTGGAATGACTATTTTGTTGTTGCTAGTAGCAGAGTGTCCTGAAAATACAAAAGCATCATTACAAAAGTCATCTAAGTTTCAAAATGTTTAATAGTAAAAGACAAAAATACCACAAATCGAAAGAGTAATTTTTCTCTTGATTGTTCTTACATATAGCTTTACTGTCAAGGACGGGAAATACCCTTCTATTCTCCTTATTATTCGTTACATTTTAACTGAGACATGAGAAAAGATACAGAAGTCCCCCCCCCCGCTATAACTCGCATTTATTTTGAATAAAAATCCAAGTTTCCAGGGGCCGGTTGTTCATAGGTGGGTTAGCAGTTAACCTACAATCTTTTGCAAAAATACACCACTTCGACGAACCAGTCAGTGTGGACTGGAGATGAGTTTTGGGGTGAAAATTATAGATACAAAACCTGTCTAGGTATTTTTTCTTGGTACAAATTGTTTTTGTTGTATGTTTTTTGACTCCATATTTACACTTGGCAAAAAATTTTTGCGATAAAAGAATGCTACACAAGTTTTGTATTAATAATTTTCACCCCCAAGCTCTTTCCCAGACTTCACGGACCAATTTGTCGAATTGGTGTATGGTTGTGACACCCACAAGATATATGCTGCTTAAAGAAGAAAACTGTTTATTTTCATCCCCCCCCCCTTCAATGTTGGCTACATTTGATGAGCAGGTCCACGCATAACAGATGTATTTTTCCTCCAACATTGAAGAAGGGGGGTGCAGGGGGAATATGTTTTACAATTTTTATTCGATTTTTGGTGACTGTCCCAACAATTTTGGAAAAGACTGTAAGTTTAAATTTAACCCACCATTTTATATCCCAGTCTTGAAGCACCATTTATTTTCGAAACTTTGAGGGATTAAACTATTCATTGAGGGAAACATTTCCAGCGAAAAACTTTTCAAAACGTTTTCTTGAACGAGTTTCAAATTGTGGTTAAAGTATAGCGCTATAAACCCGGGGTTAAACTAACCCAGCTTTGAACAGCCGGCCACTGATGTCAAAATGCTGTCCTGACATTTCAGAAGGCCCTTGCGTCTGCATCTACGTCTCGAAAAAAGAACTAAAAGGCCGATTAACTTACCCTCACTCAATTTTAAGATAACTTTAACACCTCTAGACACTAAAACGATTGTGAAATGTGAAATTTGGACAGGAAAACCGTGGTACTCGTGGCAACAACGCGACTTTTTAGTTGTTACCAGTACCACCTGGTCGTTGTTCCTGTGCTTCCCGTTTGAAAAATAAAATTTCTGCTCCTTATTTTGATCGAAATTTCCTTCAAATTTCCTTTAGATAATTTAATCACAGTATTTTAATAAAATTACGTTACATAATCTCTGAAATAGACTTTTCTGAGTTTTCTTAACAGAAAAATCATCAGGATGCTCAATTTTATCATTCCTCTATAGTCTAAACTCTATTATATGACTGTAGTTAGGAACAGAGAAGTGAGGTAAAAAAACTATAATCAGGATGTCATCTGCAGGGTCACAAAATTGAATAATTAGCGAGACCCATTATCTTTGCCAGAAATATTTGTTCTGCACAGTGTTGCCAAGTCCGGGATTTTATCCCGAGATCTCGGGATTTTTTGAAGCAGTTGGGATTTTTTTGGGATAATT